>CAMOHE010049004.1:46203-63171 GCA_946598075.1 Artocarpus hirsutus | reverse complement strand
TACTATTGTGATGAGAGTCACTTATGACAATTATCCATGTAGTATTCTTATAGCGGGTCAATCAATACATCATTTCTCAAATATGTATCTATGAGTTGACTTAGTATCTCATACACATGATTGGTCAAACATAATCATCAGTCAAACTTCATACTAGTCTTCATTCATTATTATCCTAATAATAATGATTGACTAGGGATAATTTAGAATATAATTCAATTTTCACCTAAGAGTTTTACTATCAAGTCACATACTTGATGACCTTAGGTAGAATTAACTATTCATAGAATTAGAATAAAAAACAATAATGAAAATGCCTCTTTATTAATAAAATGCAAAAGTAATGAAATCAATATGTAGTCATTACATAATTGGCCTAGTGCACATCACTAACAGTTTTCATCTCAAAGATTAAAGAGCCAAGAGAGGTGGTGGACTATAGACCTATAAGCCTCTATAATGTAACGTAGAAAATAATCTCAAAGGCTTTAGCCAATCATCTTAAATAGCTTATCCCTCATATTATTTCGAGGGAACAAAGCGCTTTTGTTCTAGAAAGACTAATTAAAGATAATATTTTGGTTGCATTTGAAGTTCTACACTCGATCTGATGGAAAGTGGGAGGCAGAGAAGGTCTTATGGGGTTAAAGCTAGATATGAGTAAAGCATATGATTGGATTATGCAACTAGTGATGGATTGTGTGACAACAGCTCAAGTTTCCTTTCTTATTGGTGGACAACCATAAGGGATGGTTACACCCACGAGGGGTGTTAGACAAGGGTGTCTTATTTCACCCTATTTTTTCCTCATATGTGTGGAGGGTTTAATGGCATTACTTTGGGATGCAAAGCTAATAATCAGATTAGAGTTATTGTTATGGCACGTCAAGCCCCAACGGTAAGTCATCTCCTATATGCAGATTTTTCCATTATTTTTAGTAGAGCTAAGGTTGATGATGGGCTAGCTATTGTTGATGTTGGAATCATTTTTAGTAGAGCTAAGTGTCACAGCCTTACTTTTTTCACAACATGACCGTGCAACCTTAGCAATCCCGATGCTAAGTCAGCCTTCAATTCTCCCGAACTCATTAGGAAAGGCAAGAATGATGATGGTTAAGGGAGAACACTTGAGAGAAACTAAGGATATGAAACACAAAGTAAGCTTTTATTAGAGTGTGGAAACTTTGCAAACTTTGGGAGATTGATTACAAATGAGGGCGTCTTCCCCTACCTTTGTTGGTGTTGCCTTTCTTCTCTTTGGACTTGGACTCCTTTTGGCTTGAATAGTCGATCAAGCTCTCAGCAACCACAATGGTTGTAGCAAGATCTTGCACACCATGACGCCTAAGCTTGGTCTTTGCCCATAGTTGTAGCCTGTCCATAACAAAGAAAAGGGAGTCCTTGTCGGACATATTCAAAATCTCTAGAATGAGATTTGTGAAATCCTTCACATTGTCTCGGGTAGTACCCGATTGTTTAAGCCTCTGCAAGTGACCACGTGCCTCTTCCTCAGCATTCTCTAGATAGAATTGTCTTTTAAGTTCATTTTTAAAGGTATCAAAGGTGGTGATGGTCCACGTACCTCTCTTGATGTCCTCTTACCGTCTTCGCCACCATAACATGGCGGAGTCTGTGAGGTATAAAGCGGCAATTTGGATCTTGGCAGCATCCTTTACAATGCCTATAGTGCCAAAGTATTGCTCTAATCCCTGAAGAAAGTTGTCTACCTCCCAAGCATTGCTCACCCCTACAAAGCTCTTGGGTTTTGGCACATCAATCTTGCATGCCTCTATGGTAGGTGTGATACAACCGGTTACAACTACTCGTTTGCATAGTGCAAGGCCGGCACGTGCTTCTTCCAACTGGATAAACACGCTATTGATCTCCCTTTGGTACACGTCTCGAACATAGCCACCTCTACTGACAGCTCTTCCCTAAGCTCTTGAATGTCCTTTCTTAGGGATTCTTCTAGCCTGCCAAGGGACTCACGCATGGCCCCATGGAGTTCGGCATCCTCCGCCTCTAGACCATCCAACCTTTGGTCTACGTCCTCCATCCATGCATCCCAGGCATTCAAGCTATCCTCTACCTGAGTTAAGCATGCATCAAAGCTAGAAACCATGTCCTTAGACTTCCCTCGTGGCTTTAGTGTTGTAGGATTGAGTTGTAGTTCACGACCTCGCCCTTGCTCCGACGTCTCCACATTTGTAGTGTCCATTCGTACACTTGCTTTTGTTTTTGTCATGGTTGAAATGAGGCTCTGATACCAACTGATATGGCCTTAATCTTTTTAGCTAAGGAACCGTGCGGCCTTAACATAATCATGATGCTAAGTAAGCCTAATTTCACCCAAACTATTAAGGACAAAGTGAGAAGGAAAAGCAAAACGTTGGTAAAGCCAAAGAAAGAACTCCAAGAGAGTGATAAGAGTAAAAACAAGAAGATTTCTATTATGAGAGTAGTCTTTACAAGTGTGGTAGATGGATGGCAAATGAGGGGCATTCCCCTATTTATAGGCCAAGAGCTATCCCAAGTACATTCTAGAATCATGTGAAAAGAGGGCTAGCCTAGAACATTCTTGTATGCTACTAGACTATATACAAAGTGTAAAAGGCTTCTAGAGAATTCAACAATATACTAGTATGTATGTGTGTCCCAAATATTCTAGAAAGTTCTAGAGTAGTCTTGAAGCGTCTTGAGTCTTCCAAGGTCTCCCATAAAGTTTCGGATGCTTTTAGACCCATGTGGATAAATCTAGAACATGGTAGACAGTTATGGAACCTTCTAGATCCTTATAGACTTTTTATTCAAGACTTGGTTTCTCTCGGGTGATCTAGACTACTTTTCATTGGTGACAACCTCTCATGAAAAATTTGGCAAAAATGGGGCAATGAGTGACATAAGGTTGATGATGGGCTAGCTATTGTTGATGTTCTTGATGCCTATGGTCAAGCTTCGGGTCAAATTGCAAATTTTAATAAATCCAATATCACTTTTAGCCCTAATATGGGAGTTGATCTTAAAGGGGAAATTCAGTCATGCCTTGGGTTAGAAGTAGCAAGTGTAGTTCATCCTTTGTTGGAAAAAAATACATGCCACAATTAATTTAATTAAAGTTAAGATGCTTCGAAAGCTATAGTAGGGAAAACTTTTTTCAATAGAGGGAAGAGAGATTCTCATCAAAGTAGTTGCCCATGCCACTACCACTAACACCGAGAGTGTGTTTCGGGTCCCTGAAACTCTTTGTCAAGAGATCTAATACTCATCTCAAGATTTTGGTGGAGCAGGAATGAGGAGAAAAAGAATATCCATTGGATGAGATGGGAGCGGTTATGTAGACCTAAACTTGAAGGGGGAATGGGTTTTTGGGATGTCGAAGCCTTCAACTAATCTTTTTTGGCTAAGCAGATATGGCACATTATAAGCAACCCTGAGTCTTTCATGGCAAGAATTCTATAGGCAAAATACTTTTCTGAATCATTGATAATGGAAGCTGTTGTCAGAAACAATGCATCTTTTACTTGGTTTAGCCTCGTAAGGGGCCAAGATTTATTGATACGTGGCCTAAGATGGCAGGTTGGCTCCCAAAAAAACAAAAGGAAGAAGATTAGCTTGTTTGACGATCCGTGGATACCAAGGCCACTAAACTTTTGGCCTATTACCCCAAAGCGGGAGGAGTTTGATGATTGGCTTGTGTAGAACATTATTTTGAAATAACAATGGAATTGCAAGTTCATCTCCAACATTTTTCTCTCAGCTGACCAAGAAGCTATATTGAGCATCCCGTTAGATAACGACCATCAAGATATGTTAATATGGCATTACCTGTTGGGTTTGGTGCCCTATAAGCTATGATATTGTACATATTGTTAATAAATAAATGAAGTGACATTTATAATTATTTTGGTTGCTTATGTGCATTATGAATACTTTTATAAACATCAAGAAAATTCTATGATTATTTATGTGACTATAAATTTAGCATATAAGTGTTATATGCTTAGGGATAAATTTATAGATAATAATCTAAATAATCCGTAATAATTAATCAAAAATAAAAATCTTTAATTAAATATTACAAGTACGGCCCAATCTCATTTGGAATAAAATAGTCTTATCTGGGCTATTAATGTAGGGACATTGGAGTGGAGGTAGACATTGGAGTGGAGGTACTTTATATAATGAGATTATATAGGACTGGACTAGATAAATTATGAATCCCTAATAATCATCTGTTACAAATAGAGTATTCAAATTTATCACTATGATAATCATATATTTGATAGTCTTAATCTTGAGTATTTATTAGACTTTTATTTATGACATTATGTTTTTTGACTTGGATGGTAAGATTTATCTAAACACAGATTATAATTTAGCATCTTGGAAACATAAGATAATAAATAGTTGGGAATAATATTATACAAATATGAAATCCATTTATTCCTTATGGAAGTTAGAAAAATCGTTCTCTTGAGTGATGATTTGAAGTTTGAACAGTAGGACGCTTATTTAATAAGATTATGAATTAACTATTTATTAGAGAATTATTGGAACTTAAGAATAAAGATGTAATAAGAGAGGTAAACGAAAATTGAACTTAGCTCTTATTATGAACTATTTATGGAAGACTAACTTATATGCAATGATTATATCAATGGACTACTCGCTAATTTTCTTTAAGTAATTTTCACTATAATCTCAAGAGTTCAGTTTTAGGTTTTTAGTAGAGTAACACTAAAATTAATAAATTTGACACATTGATTAAAGTGTTTGATTAATTGTTAAATTTATTAGAGCTTAAGTTATAGGTTGATAGGTCCTCAATGCCACCTCTATAACACTATATTAGATTCCATGCATAGAATGAATTATAAATATTTAATTTAGAATTATTGAATTCTAAATTGATTATTTCACACTTGAGATATTAATGTGACATAGTAAAATATTCTCTGTGACATATAATATAATGTGATAAATATTGTCACATTTAACTGAGCATTAGTTAAATTAATTAATTGATAATATATGAATAATAAGATTATTTAAATTAATTTTAATTTTGTGTGACTCAAGTGTGGTGGGATCACAGTATTGTCTTTTTAAATATGGACACAAAATTAAATTATTAATTAATTTAAAAATCCATTCTTAAATAAATATGATTTATTTTTTTAAATTTAAATATATATAAAATATTTATATTATATTATATATAAATACATACATATATACGAAAATCTTGTTTATGTTTAATTAAAAAAAAGGTTAACGTAAACTTATATATATATATATATATTATATATATTAAAACGTTAATCCCATATTCTATATATATATAAAATTTAAAGAATCACTAAGGTGATTCAGTTAAAATTTTAAAGAAGAAGGGATAAAGATTGTGGAATATATCATTTCCCTATATATATATATATATGATAGGGTGGTTATTTCAAATTTAAAAATAAATTAAAATTAATAAAAAAATAATTAATTCTCAGATATAAAAAGATAGAGATAACAGTGATCTCTGGATCTATCTTTTTTAAGTAAATTTTACAAAATACAGAAAGAGAAAAACTAAGAGTTCTCCTCAGAAAAAAAGGTTTGCTAGCTCATGTGTTGAGTATATAGTAGATCCAGAAAAATGTGAGGTTAATTCATTCTTGTAATTTGACACCCACTTGTCTTTCCATTGGTGTGGAGGCCTAGCTTGGAAGATTGTGGTGTCAAGGAGGAAAGTTGGATGCCCTGATAAGTCTACAAAAGGTTGGTAAAATTCTCAAAGCTTTCTATTATTAATTAAAATTATATAGCTATTCACGACGAACAAAGTTTTCAAAAAATTTTTGTTTGTCAATGATCCATTCCTTTCGTTGTGTTTCATATTTACTTCCAACATTACGACCCAAAGGGATTGTACACTGTCTGATCTGTGTACCATTTAGCCATAGAGTTAAAGGAGGTGCAAGAAGTCTCTGGAACATGTTGGACATGTATGGCCTATGGGGTAAAAATGCAATATGTTTTTAGAGACATTTTTATCAAAAAAGAATTTATTTATTATTCATATATCAAATTCTTGTCCTTTTTATGTTTATATTTGTTGAATGTATGATAAGTAAACAAAAGTCTGAGTCTATCATTCTAAACCTTTAAGAATTGGTGTTATGATGGACAGATTATGTAAAAGACACGATTCTTAAGGTGACGGTCTAAATCATAAGATCCACCATCGAGAGAATAAAGTTGAGCACTTTATTTATACAAAGATTATTATGTTGTCTATATCTTTAATGGGAGATGGTTTGTCTTGACCATTGGAGGTGGACTCCATGAATAGAAACAGTGGCACCTTGTCATGGTTGACAATGTGTTGGATCGGGACATAAAGTAAATTGATTTGGATTAATAATTATATCTTGGCAAATCAATTCACTTTAGACATTCAAATGTGTTGTTTCTTAATCCTGAGATTAATAGTGGGCCCGTTGTCTTGATTTATGTCTTTTGAGGTACCAAAGGGTGACATCCACATTTTATGTTGGTACGCATGTTGGTACGTTGAAGGCATGACTCTTGATAGCATAGAACTTTTATTCATAGATATGGAATCCATAGCTTGTCTTTAAGAGTCATTGATATCCTCTCATATGCATTATCCTGTAATTGGAAAACTTAAGCGCTCAACCATTTGGATACATAGGTGTAACCAAATGATATGTCGTCTTTGAATGGTAAGTTTTTCGATGGTGAGATAATGGAACATAAGATAAAAATAATCGGGAAGGTAAGACATAATTTATTCTTAAGCCGATTATGGATAATCCTATGGGAGTACTACAATTATGATATGTCATGGAGACTTAGTTATACTGGCTTTGAAATTCCATATAGTTCGAGAATACAACTCTAAGCTTTTAGTGGAATAGTGTTGAAGTTGATAATTATGAAATGCATATATAGGATATTGGGTTTCATAATTATCGAGAGCTTGAACTATATAGGTCCATCAGGTTCCCTTTACTAGCTTATAAAAAATCCTGTAAAGATACGACATGCTTTTTCCCATAATTTGTGACTTGTGTCAAATTATTTGATTGGTTGAAAATTCGATACATCAGATAATTTATGTCTATTTATCGATTGAAATAATTTTGTAAAAAATTAATTTAAGATAAACTTGTTGAATTATCGGGATTACATAAAATTCATGTATGTTTATAGGTTGGATTAATTTTGAATAAATTAATTCAAGATAAACTTGTTGAATTATCAAAATATTTATTTTCCTAGAGATTATATAGATATGGTTGTTTTAATTGGATAACTTCTCTATTGGATTATTTGAATTAAAACTGAGGCTCTATCCCAAGAATCTCAAGTGGGAAATAAAAGATTTGCAATGATCATTTATCGTAAGTTTGGCAGGCCGATCTTTTAGTTTGGCCTGCCGATGGAGTAAGTTCGACAGACTGATCTACCAGTTTGGCCTATAGATCAAGCAATAAATAGATCACATGTTTTCATGCAATTTTTATCAGATATTGATTCTAATTCAAAATTTCGAGGCCTTATTTAATAAGAACTGACCTTTGGGCCCGACCTCCATTAGATGGGAGTCAGACTCATAAGTTACGTAAATCAATTGAGAGTTAAGAGTGAGACTATGCTGGCGAGACTCTAAAACTCCCTGTGAGCCCTTGTTCACAAATCATGAACACTAGCTTTGGATTTTCTCAATTGGTTGGAAGGAGAGTCACTAGGGAAAGGTTGAACGATGTGCACCGCATGCACTCTGATCGTAGATAGAGGATAATAAAGAAGACCAGTTGATTGAGGCTCTTTTGAAACATTATATTCTTCATGGATTGCAGGAGCTTTTCTGCATTTATGAGGTTAGTAAGATTTAGCTAATTTATGCACATAGCATGTCAAATTTGTGTTTTGAAAAATACTATGGTATTAAAAATTTTTAAAATTCCACTGTGTACTATTTTTCCAACAGAACAAGGGGAGATAGACAATGGTAGGCTAAGATGTGGAGACTCAATGTTCCAAATAAAATCAAAAAATTTATTTGGAGGGCAACAAACAACATTATGCTCTGTTATGAGTTCTTAAACCATAAAGGTGTTATGTGTTGTCCTACATGTAGACGGTGTTTAGAGGAGGAGACAATTTGGCATGCACTTTGGTCGGGTTCTAGTGCGAGACAGGTATGGGACTCTTGTGCAATCTGGCCAAAATTAAAGCATATGAAGGCCTCTTTTTTTGAAGGTTTATGTGTTGATTGGAGCAATATTGCTCAAACTCGAAGGTGGAGAAATTTTGTGCAATTGTCTGGGCCATCTGGACAAATAGAAACCAATGGGTGCATAATGGCAAGCTTGGTAACGTTGAAGAGACCCTCAAAGGTGCATACCTATTATCTGCGATTTTCAGTTTTGTGATGTTTTGAAAGAGGTGCCTAGATGCATGATAGTGCCGAGGGCTCAAAGGTGGAATCGTCCAGGTACTGGTGCTTTGAAATTAAGCATTGATGCTTCAGTACATGAGGGACTTGGCTATGTGGGGATTATGCAATTATACAACATGAATTGGAACAGTCGAAAGCTTGGACTGCTAAGAAACTGCTGAGATCTTTCTCTCTTTTCATGGCCGAATGTTTAGCCCTTCGTGAGGGACTCCTACTTGCTAAAGGGTATGTTCTCGTTATTCAAGGAGTAGAGGTAAATGCTTCTCAGGTTGTGCAGGCGGTTTACTCGGGCTCAAATTTGGCAGCGGAAGGTGTTAATATTGCTGATATCATTCATCTCATCTCACTTATGAATGATTGGAAATGCCGCTTAGTTGCTAGGGAGGGTAATATTGTAGTCCATTCTCTTGCTGTAAATGTAGTTAAATTTCGCTTCGTTGGGCAGGGTAGTATTGAGCCTCCGAATTTTGTATTTCCCTTGATGATGGCTGACAATCAAATGTTGATGTGAAATTTTATACACCTTAATTACCATGTTAAATACAATTGTTTGAACTATTTCACACGACGAAAACAACGATACTCTGATGATTAAATATTGGAGTATATAAGCATATGAGGGACATTTGTAAACTTTTTTTTTTGCGCTTTTCATGTTTTAAAAATAAATTGATATGGATTCTTTTTTCTAATTTGTTTTTCTATGAAAATATAAAAATAAAAATGCTAATAAATCAACTTATAATTTATATTGAACTTGAACAATGTTATACATTTGCATCTTCAAATTCAGAGATGCATTTGTGAATAAATGGAGTAAACATATAATTGGATTTCAAATCTAAAAAAAATTACCATGAATTTTGAAAAGCAATTCCTGATTCCTGATTGTTATTTTGAAAAGAATCTCAACCGTGAGGTTTCCTTCTTTTAATTTTTTTTTTTTTAAAAGAGTTTTCAAAAATATATTTGGTCATTAGTTTAACGTTTACGGACCAACCAAAAAAATTAATGCTAATAATTACGGAATGAGTAAGGTTGCACTGCATCTACCCTTCAATCAAAGACTCGATTTGCAAAAATATGAGAAAGAAACTCTCAGTTGCACCTGTCCTGCCCAATATTATCATCATGCACACTAGCTGTACCTCAACCATTTTTCAGCAACAAAATTTTGCATCATTTAGGGTTTATAGGCATGGTATAGCGGTAAATCAGGAGTGATGTAGAAATAAAATAAAATAAAAATTGCTTTATTTGGCTGATAACTTAGAGGTTCATTTGGAGGAATAAAAAAAAGAACAAGAAACAAGATACATATCTTAACTATTAAGAGATCATTTGAGAAACACATTGAAACTTGAAGTTGGAACATAGACACTGTAACATGAGAGCTTTAAACTGTAGCAAACTTTTGCTTTTCACTGTAGCATGTGAGAACTTTGTTAGAAAACAAGTACGTAGAGGAATTTTAAAATTTACATTAGAGTATTTTCTAAAACATAAATTTAACATGCTAAATACATAAATTAATGACAGATCTTACTAATCTCTTTTGTATACCAAAGTGAGCTCAAATCCGTGTAGAGAAGAATGTTCTAGAAGTGCCTCAACCAACCGGTCTTCTTTGTTATTCTCTATCCATGATCTAAGTATTGGTGGTTGTACGTCGTATAGCTTTTCCTTCGTGACTCTTCTTCCAACCACTAGAAAAAACCAAGAGATAAGGTCCTTGCTATTGAACAATAGCTTTTTGGGAGTTTCAAAGTTTCTCACATTAGAGTACTCACTCTTTGCTTCTCAAGTGATCGAATAACATAAAAGACTCACCCTATTTGTAGTAGTCATATCTAGGGTTAATCATTATCAGATTAGGCCTCAAAAATCGAGTTTGGATCAGTTTTAGAGTAAAAACGGAAGTAGAATCTACCTCTAATTGTCATGGTTGACTGCGACTAGCGTATCGTGGTCAACCGCTAGTCGCGATACTGGAGTTCGAATCGATTTCGAATTCCTCAAGTTGATTTAATAGATCCAATCTCAACCAATTGGATAAATCCTATCTTATTTGACCCGAGTATCCTTTATAGAGCGTTAATTTTAATTCAAATAACCTAAAAGAAAAGTTATAACCTAAAAGAAAAGTTATCTTATTAAAATAGTCATATACAAATAAACCCATACAAATAAAATATTATCCAAATAATTCAACATATTTATTTTGAATTAATTCACAAAATCAATTTAACTGATAAACTAACATGAATTATGAAATCCAATTAACTCGAAATTTTAGCCAATCTAGTAATTTAATATAAGTTACTAATATGTAGAAAAAACACACCGCATCATTACAAGATTAAATTATGACCTAGAAAAGGGGACCCGATGGATATATCTATATCAAGCTCCAATAATTATAAAATACAATATCCCAAATACATATTTTATAATTATCAACTTTAATGCTACTCCACTAAATGCTAAAAGTTGCACTCTTGAACTATATAAAATTACAAATCTCCAATAAGCTAATTGTCTATGACATATCATAATGTGTCACATCCCCATGAGTTATTCATAATGGGTTTAAGGATAAATTCTATTTTACCTTCATGATTATTTTTATCTTACGTTCCATTATCACACGATCACAATATTTACTATCCATAGATAGTATACCATTCAGTTACACCGATGTATTCAAATGGTTGAGTACCTCGACCTTCCAATTACAGGATAATGCATATAAGGGAATATCATTAACTCTATAAAAAGTGCTATGGATTCCATATCTATGAATAATAAGTCTACGCCAATCAAGAGCCATGCCTTAAACGTACTAGTATACGTACCATCATTAAGTCAAGATGTCACCCTTTGGTACATCGCAAGGCAAAAGTCAAAATAACGGGCCCATTAGTCATTTCAAGATTAAGACAAAATACATACGATTGTCCAAAGTGAATTGATTTGCACAAACGAAATTATCAACCAAATCAATTCAACTTTTTGTCTCGATCCAATACATTGTCACCTATGACAATGCACCAATGTTTCTACTTGTGGAGTCCCACTCCGATAACCAAGAAAAGCCATCTTCCGTTAGAGATATAGACACATAACAACCTTAGCATGAATAAAACGCCCAACTTTATTCCCACAATTGTAGATCTTATGATTTATACCATCACCTTTAAGATTCATATCTTTAGTACAATATGTCCATCATATGCACGATTCTTAAAGGTTTAGACTGATAGTCTCAAACTTTTGTTTGTTTATCATACATTCAATAGAAATGAACATAAAGAGGAAAGCATTTGGTATATGAATAATAAATACACTCTTTGTTTATAAAATGTCTCTAAAAACATATTACAACATTTTACTCCTTAGGGCACCAATGTCTAACAATGTCCCACTTGCATTAAGTGAGTAAATATGACATATCTTGCATCCTTATACGTTTATAGGTTTCGACTTTCCCATTTGCTCTTCTGTTTCTGTTATAGATCCACTTACACCTTATAGGTTTTACCCCTTCGAGAAAATCCACAAGTTCCCATACTCGATTAGTCTCTATGGACTTCATCTCAGTGTTCATAGCTTCTGTCCAGAGTTTTGAATCAACATCTTCCATAGGCTCTACGTAAGTATAATGATCCCTATCATGTTCAACCAGTTCAGCTAAGTAGGCTTCACTATTGAATATATACCTCTCGAGTTAACGCTCGATCCTCCCACTAGGCAAAAGCCCTTTAGGTTGTTATTTTGTTCATGTTTTTTACATTGATGAGATTGGTTTCAACCAGAACCCCTAGAATGATCGAATCACTTGCCAACTCGTCGAGTACCACTTTACTTTGAGGCTTAAAGTCATTCATATAACTTTCCTCAAGGAATGTTGCATTCATTAAACCACAACATTATTTTCTTTTGGGTTATAGAAATAACTACCTTTAGTCCCTTATGGATATCCTATAAACATACAACTTCTGAACATGCTTTCAACTTGTTCACTTCCTTATACAGGACATGAGCTAGACATCACCATATGCGAATATGGTTTAAAGATGTCTTACTACTTGTCCATTACTCGTGAGCAGTTTTAGGAACTAATTTTGAAGACACATTGTTCAAAAAATAACATGTATTTTGTAGTGCACATCCCCAAAAGGATAAAGGTAATGTTGAATAACTCATCATGGATCTAACCATGTCCAACAAAGTCCTATTCCTTCTCCAAGCTATGCCATTATAATGCGAAGTACCTGGCGTAGTCAAATTGGATAAAATCCAATTCTCTAATAAGTGTCCCAAGAACTCATCAAAGAGGTATTTTTCACCTCAATCTGATCGAAGTACCTTAATGGGTTTACCTAATTTCTTTTTCGCTTCAGCCAAAAACTCCATGAACTTATCAAAAGTTTTGCTTTTATGATGCATTAGGTAGACATACCCATATCTTAAGTAATCATCAATAAAAGTGATGAAGTGCTTATACCCTCCACATGCCCTGATGTTCATGGGACTAAAAACATTACTATGCATAAGTTCTAGACCCCTTCGACAATATTGGCCCTAGACCCAAATAGTATTTTGGTCATTTTACCCTCCAAACAAGATTCACATTGTGGTATAGATTCCACCTCTAAGTGACTTAAAGGTTCATCCTTTACCAAGTTTTGAATCCTATTTAGGCTAATATGACCTAATCACAATTGTCAAAGATAAGTCTTATTAGAGTGAGAAGTTTTAAGTCTTTTAGAGTTGTTATTAACCTCAATGTTAAGCAGTATGTCTGTCTTAGGTTTGATGAAATAGAGATTGTTTTGCATCCATCCATCATGGACAAAAGATTTGTTTTTACGAATCACCACTTTATTATTAAAAGATATTGAATAAGAATCTTTAAATAAATAAGCTACAGATATTAAATTCCTCTTAATTTTGGGAACATAAAAATAATCTTCCAAAACTAAAATCCTATAATTATCAAAATAAAGATGGATTTCTCCTACTACTTCAGTTAACACCAAGAATCTATTGCCCATCCTTAACATGAAGTCCACATGTAGCAGACTTCTTGTTTTCTTGAACTCCTATAGAGAAATACAAACATGATTGGTTGCTCCAAAATCTGTGACCCAAGTGACACATGATTTCTCAACTAAACAAGCTTCAAAAACCAGAAGTTCACATTTACCTCCTTAAGAAAGTAAGTCCTTGCAATTCTTCTTAATGTGCCCAACTTTCCTATAGAAAAAGCACTTTAGCTTTTTCGAGTTCTTCTTTTTCTTCTTTTTATTCTTACCATTCGTCGAAATAGAAGATTTCCCGTTCTTAGCCCTCTGCTTCTTTCAATTCCCAAGGTTAGGATTAGAACCAAACGTAGTCTCCAAGTTAGCCTTACCACTAGCAGGAGTTTCCTTGATCGGATTTTTGAACTCCTATAAATGCTTCATTAACTTAGTTAAGGTCACATCCTGTCTATTGCTCTAATTATATGATGCTCAAAATAGGATGAACTTCATAGATAGAGTCTCAAAGACCATAGTTATTTGTGACTCAACAATGAAGTCAGCTCCATGATTTTGAGTCTCAGCAAGGTAACCCATGACCAACATCATATGCTCATTCACAGGAGTCCTCGGTCTTTGTTTGTAGTTTAATAGTTTCTAAAGAGGCCTTTGCCATTTCGTTAGGGCTTGGCCTCTAAACATGTCTTCACGATTATCTAAGATTCACTTAGCAGTCTCATAATCTTCATGTTGAGCCTGCAGCACGTTATTCATGCTAGCCGTAACATAACAACAGACTTGATCATTAGCATCTTTCCAACGATCATACGTTTGGATTTGCTCATATGTGGAATCCTTAGTAAGTTCAGGAGGACGCGGTGTTGTCAACACAAATTTGAGTTTCTCAAAGGAAAGGATGATATTTAGGTTCCTTTTTCAATCATTGTAATTCTCTCCAGTTAACATGTTCTTATCAAGTATCAATCATAAAGTGTTTTTAGATATTTTAATCTACAATAAAGATTCATACACCAAACATAAGCAAACATTCCACAACAGTTTAGTAAAATAACATGAACAAGTAAACATATAATTGCATTTATATATCAAACCTTAAAAAAATCACAACCTTACAACGACAATTCCCAACTGAGAATTCAACAAGTCACATTGGGGAGACTTGCCAAATGTAATTAGGAACATGGATCCCTTCCAATTAATATATGTCATCCAAGACCCATCTAATCTAGCATATATTAATAATCGTTTTCTTTGGCCAGTAATTTCATTAATAGAGCTCTTAGGGGAGGTTAATAATAAAATTAGTCTTGAGTGTATAACCGTCATTTTAACTATTTTATCTATGATTTATAATCGTCACCTAGGGGTGTACAATGATAAATCATGCTAAAATAAATTATCCCTTCGAAGATTCAACCTTGTACATTATGAAATCCCTTCCTAAAGGTTGAAACCATCACATGCTACCCGTGGACCAATGATGAAGGCCGTTGGTCCTCTCTTCGAAATCGTTCCCCCACTCAATATTTTGAAAGTCAAGGTTATGTTAACATGTATGAACAATTTTTAATGAGCGGCACTTCTTATTCTGCATGACATGTTATCAACATACATAGCAAATCATATTATAGTGTAGACAAGCAAAGCAACAAGCAAAGCCACAAGCAAAATAATAAATAAATATCTGTAATATCATGGTTCTATCCTAGAGAAAAGAAAATAAAAATTACAAAAGATCAATCAAAACATATTATCAATTTGTTCATCTTATATCTTCTTGTTATATCCTTCTTCATGTGGCATCCATCTTCTATTCTTTAATCTCTCATAGATTAAAAGGTTTATTTTTCTAGTCATCATAAAATTTCATGTTTCTCAAAATTGTCCTAAAAACAAAATAAAAAAACTACACCGAAAAACATACCTTTTTCAAAAAAAACATTTTGCCCTATTGCCGGCCTGTCGAATTAGAAGTTTAGCCTATCGGCCTGTGACTATCAGCTTACCGATCCGAAGGGTTTGGCCTGTCGATTGAGCTGAACTAGCGTTTTTCTAAAAAATAGTTTTTATAAGCAGTTTTTTAATTTTATTTTCAACAATTCAAAAACATAAAAAAATTATAAACATAGAAAAAATGAAATTCCTATCATCTCCATCTTCTAGATCCGTCTTCACTTCGAATAATTATTTAATTAAAAAATGTTACAAATTTAAAATTAAAATAATAAATCCTAAACGGTAATGATAGACTGCCATCTAATTATATCAAAAACCTAGATATAAATTCAAATCTCTAAGAAACCATAACCGCCAAAAATTAATTAATTAATAAATAATTAACTAATAATTTATTCAACCATAATTAATCAAACATTTACCATATAATCTCATGACAATATTTAATTATATAGAAACTTTAGAGTGCCAACTCTATAAAAAATTAAATTCAAGCATAAGAGAGAATAAGATCACATAAACCATGTACATAGCATGATCACAAAGCCGTACAATCAACGTAAAAACTAGGCTTTGATATCAATTGTTAGAAAACAAGTACGTGGCAGAATTTTAAAATTTTTAAATCAAATTATTTTTTAAAACACAAGTTTCACATGCTAAATACATAAATTAATGACAAATCTTACTAACCTCTTTTGTATACCAAAGTGGACTCAAATCTATATAGAGAATAACGTTCCAAAAGAGCCTCAACCAACTAGTCTTCTTTGTTATTCTCTATCCATGATCAAAGCGTGGGTGGTCGCACATCATATAGTTTTTCCTCCAATGGCTCTCCTTCCAACCACTAGAGAAAACCAAGAGCTAAGGTCCTTGATGTTAACCAATAGCTCTTTGGGAGTTTTAGAGTTTCTCACACTAGAGTACTCACTCTTTACTTCTTAAGTGATCTAAAAAACAAAGAAAACTCACTTCCTATTTATAATAGTCGAACTTGGGCCTTAAAGTTTGAATTTGGATCAATTTTAGAGTAAAACGCGTGAAGCAAAATTGACTCTATCTACCGTGGTCGACCGTCCCTAGAGTGTCGAGGTCGACCACTTGGTCATGATACTAGAGTTTGAATTGAATTCAAACTCTTCAAGTTGATCTTATAGATCCAATCTCAACCAATTTGATAAATCTTATCTTATTTGACCTAGGTATCCTTTATAGAGCCTCAATTTTAATTCAAATAAGCCAACAGAAGAGTTATCTGAATAAAATAGTCATATACAGATAAACCCATACAAATAAAATATTATCCAAATAATTCAACATGTTTATCTTGAATTAATTCACAAAATTAATTCAACTGATAAGCTAGCATGAATTATTAAATCCAATTAACTTGAATTTTAGCCAATCTAATAATTTAAAATAAGTCATGAATACGTAAGAAAAACATGTCATATTGTTATAGGATTAATTATGAGCTAGCAA
>CAMOHE010049004.1:0-43924 GCA_946598075.1 Artocarpus hirsutus | reverse complement strand
CCATAATACAGTAAGAGTTTTCCTATAAAAACTAGCAAAATAATCATCGGTGCACTAATTATGAAAACTATAACTGCTACAACTCAATTATAATTAACATAATTTTAAGATAGAAAAGATAATAACAAATCAAAATTAATATTTTTAAGTGGAATAAATTTTTACATTATTTCCGGCAACACTTCGTCTTATGAAATATCTAGAATCGATAATATAATAAATCATACTATAGTAAAAGACATTCCATAAAATTAAGCATTATTTCATTGTTATCAATATTAATTATGCAACACAATTAAATTACATAAGGAAAGCATGACTAACTTTATGTAAAAATTGACAGTATAACAACGCTAACAACAGTTATTAAAATCTTTAAAATATAATTTATTCTACAAAAATATAAGCATTACAAAGCAGATATAGAGTTAAAATCCATATCAGAGTGCTATGCATGCAAGATCATTTCTCTACCTCACTAGACTCTCTACTCTAATTTGGACATTATTTTATTATTTTTACCTAAAGGGAATACTGCTGAGTCTAACTCAACGAAAGGAAAAGAAGGAGAAAGAGGGCCAAAGGCCCAAAGGGGTGCAGAACCAGGGAAGAAGCCTCGATATTTATAGGCCTTGAAAGGCACTGTTCATTTATTTATTTTTTTATTTTACTGTTGAAAATCATATCATGTTGATCTATTTCTTCACCTTTTTTTCCATGCTAAGATTCCCTTGTGAGTATGCGAATTTAAGTTTGTAATTGTTGTGGCTCAAAGGTGAGATGCAAAGAACAGGTGGGATCCTAGCTGTTAAAATGGCGATCCAACAGGCGGAAGAAGCGAAGGCGAATTGGGCCTAGGTGGGGCATGTGGCCTACAAACTCTGACCATTAGATCGGTCAATGTCATTTGATCCAACGGTTGGAAAGATGCGTGCTTGTGAAGACCCCCACACAAAATCCAACACTACCTGAGATGCTCTATGACATGCGTGGAACTTGTTGATGCATGTGATGCCTGCGCCAATCAAAAATTGACACGTGGAATGCAGTAATGACATATAGTTGAACGGTGCTGACATCATGACACACGAACGGTTGAGATCCTTCTGGTAGCGAATCCAACAGTCCTTGTAACTCCACATGTCCAACCAATTTCAAAATTTAAATTTTTAATTGTTTTTTATGCATTTGATGTCCGATTTTGTCCTTTTTTGCGCCGTTTTGCTCCGTTTTTCCTCTAAATTTCAAATCTAAAATTCACAAATACGTTACGATTAATTATTTTACAAACATAAAACATATAAAAATAATTATAAACTTTTAAAATTTTTAGTCTTTTTCAGTTTGACACAGATATAATATTTAATACTTGAAAATATTTTTAAAATTACTAAAATAAAACATATTTACAAACTTAGAACACACTATCAAATACATTAAAACTCAAAATAAAATAACAGTTTATTATTTTTACGGTTTTGACTATTCACAAATTAAACACATATTTAGCACACCGAAATAACTCTAAAAATTACCAAAAATATTATTGAACGTAAAAACACACTAAAAATAAATTTTTAAACACATTTTTATACTTAGACACAAAATATCTATTAATACAAAAATGCTATCAATTGGAGGATTTAATGAGGAATAAAAGCATAAACAAATGATTTAAACCTTAGAAAATGTACACTTTTATAATCTTATCACACCCCCCAACCAGCTTATTGCTAGTCCCTAGCAATTAAAGCGATAAAATTTTTAAATGATTTACTAAATATTCATAAAATGAAAACCATTTAACTATAATTTGACTTGTCTAACTAGATAAATTAACAAAACCAAAATTTTATTTGAACAATTTATATGCTATTTAAGAAAATGTATATAAGCCAGACTTAGTGCAAAATGCGATAATGAATAATTATGAAGTTTCATCCAAAACTAAGAATAAAATTGTTATGATATTTTGATTCAAATTACTCTTGCAGGCAGCAACATTTCAAATTATTGATATGAACAATCAAAGAATAAAAATATAAAATAGAAATATTTACAAACTTTACAACTGTGGATAGTGCAATATTTGGCTCCCTTAAGCTTTCTTCATAACCTATTTTACGAGCTTTAGATTAGTAACTCCCAGACTAGTTGGCTTAAGGCACTAGGTGTTGAAGCACCCTTGAGAACTTACTTACTTGAGTTAAAGAGGCTACGAAACCAAACTTTTCCAACTTCATTCATTAATTTACATACTTTATTTATGTACACTTCTTTTTATTTCTTTTTTTCCCTTTTTTTCTCTTTTTTATTTTTTATTTAATTAGTTTATTAATTTTAAAAATGTTACTGCCTTTAATTGTTTATTTTCACACAATAACAAAACTCATATATTTATAGTTTTGACTTACCACCACAATTAAGCATTACAGTGTATGTGTGAAAAGAATGACTTACAAAGACTTTGAAAAATAAACACATAAAAATGTTAAATAAAACTGAAGTTTTAAAAGTCCACAAAATTAGATAATTCAAAGAATAGAAAAATAATATTACATTAATATGAAATTCAAAAGTCAAAACAAAATAATAACACATTAATTACTAAGAAACTAATATTTGAAAAACATTTTTTGGTTTTTTTAAATAATTTATGACTCACAAAAAAAAAAAAAACACACAAAATCTGGAGCAAAAATAAAAATATATGGGCAAAAAACAAAAATTTTTGGCACAGCACAATATTGAAGCATAATTTTTAAGCACAACCCTCTCCCCCCAACCTAAAATATACATTATCCCTAATGTATAAAAAGAATAGTGAGAGCAGCAAAAATGTTACTTGAATCAACACAACTATAGGGATAATCTGTAGCAAACTTAACAAACGAAACAAAGCAAACTACAACAATATATTACAAACTGAGTCTTTTAAAGTCTGATTCCCTAGACTTTTTTTTTTGTTTCGAAAGTCAAAAATCATATTTTTTACATAGATTCTTCAGAATTCGTCTCAAGAGGCTGAAAATACAAAGTATTTACTAATTGCAATTGATTATAACCTCCTTAATCTCAGCTATTCTGCAAGAATTAATTTTACGATTTATTTTCAACTTTCAAAGGTTTTTTTTTTATAAAAAATGAAGCAAAAAACAAAAATAAATATTTACAAGAGATAATAAATAGAAAACTACTCAGGGTTGGTAAATTGGAGCCATAAGAGTGACCTCTTCAGGCTCAGTTATTCATTCTATGTGGTTCTTCAATCTCTGGCCATTTACTTTGAGTATCCTTCCATCGGATCGATCTTCAATTTCAAGAACACCATTTGGGAAAACCTGTTTCACAATATATGGACCTATCCATCGTGATTTTAACTTACTAGGATGAAGGTGAAGTCAGAATTCATAAAGATGAACCCGTTGATTTGGCTCAATGTTCATTCTCATAATCTGCTTGTCATGAAATGCTTTCATTTTTGCTTTGTAAATCCGTGAATTGTCATAAGTATCATTCCTTAATTCCTTAAGTTCAGAGAGTTGAAGCTTATGTTCAATACCTGCAACACTAAGATCAAAGTTAAGAGCTTTAATATCCCAATAAGCTTTATGTTCAAGTTCTACACGTAAATGACAGGCTTTTCCAAATACGAGCCTATAGGGAGACATTCCTGGCTTTTCCAAATACGAGCCTATACATTCCTAAAGGAGCTTTGTAAGCCATATGGTATGCCTAGAGTGCATCTTAAAGACATGAGAACCAATCTTTTTTATCAATATTCACCATTTTATCCAAGATTTGTTTGATCTTTCTATTTGCTAGCTCAGCTTGTCCATTTGTAAGTGGATGATAGGCAGTCAAAACTTTATGACTCACACTGTACTTTGCATTAAAGCTTCAAAAGAACGGTTACAAAAATGTGTGCCTTGATCACTGATTATAGCACGTGGCATACGATACCTAGATAACACATTTTCTTTCAAGAACTTTATAACAGTTGTATTGTCATCAGTACGGCATGCAACGGCTTCAACGCTTTTTGAAACATACACCACAGCAAGAAGGGTATATAGGTACCCAAAAAAAGGTGAAAAAGGTCCCATAAAGTCTATTCTCTAGCAATCAAATATTTCAATTGCTATAATTGGGTTTAGAGGCATCATATGCTGACGAGACAGAGTACCTAATTTTTGACAATTTTCATAGGAACGACAATAGTGATAAGTGTCTTTGAATAGAGTGGGCCAATAAAGACCACATTGGAGAATCTTTGCAGTAGTTTCTTGGCAGAAAAATAACCACCGCATGCATCAGTGTGACAGAATTTTAAGACACTACACACTTCATCTTTAGGAATGCAACGTCTCATGATTTGATCACGATAGTATTTGAAAAGGTACGGGTCATCCTAGTAAAAGTTATGCACTTCAATCAAAAACTTTCTTTTGTCTTGCAAACTCCAAGCTAATGGAATTTCTCCAATTGCCAAATAATTGACAATGTGTGCATACCAAGGTAACTTGGCAATAGAGAACAGATGTTCATTTGGAAATTCATCATGAATTGGTGAACAATCGACAAAATCATTGACTTCTAAATGAGATAAGTGGTCAACTACCACATTCTCAACTCCTTTCCTGTCCTTGATTGTCAAATCAAACTCTTGTAGAAGAAGGATCCATCTGATAAGTCGAACCTTAGCATCCTTTTTGGAAAAGAGATACTTAAGGGCAGAATGATCAGTGAAAACAGCGATGGGTGAACCGATTAGGTATGAATGAAACTGATCAAGTGCAAATACTACAGCAAGTAACTCCTTTTTAGTGGTTGAGTAATTCATTTGAGCGTTGTTCAAGGTTTTACTTGCATAGTACACTACAAAAGGTTTTCTTTCCCCTTGTTGACCTAAGATGGCTCCTACAACATAATTGCTTGCATCACACATGATTTCAAATGACAAACTCCAATCAGAGGATTGCATGATAGGTGTAGAAGTCAACTTAGATATCAGTGTTTGGAAAGATTCTTCGCATTCTTTTGTCCATTCAAACACTGCATCTTTCAACAGGAGATTACACAATGGTCTTGATATGGTTGAAAAATTTTGTATGAACCTCCAATAGAATCCAACGTGTCCAAGAAAAGATCGAATATCTCTAACAGTCTTTGGAGTGGTCATGTTTGAAATAAGCTCAATCTTAGATGGATCAACTTCAATTCCTCTTTCAAAATAATGTGTCCAAGAACTATGCCAGATGGAACCATAAAATGGCATTTTTCCCAATTTAACATAAGGCCTTTTTCTTCACATCTTTTCAAAACAACTTCCAAGTTAAGTAGACAAGTATCAAACGAATCACCAAAAACAGTCAAATCATCCATGAAAACTTCCATAATCTTCTCAACCATGTTGCTAAAAATGCTCATCATGCATCTTTGAAATGTAGCTAGAGCGTTACAAAGTCCGAATGGCATTCACCGAAAAGCAAAAGTACCAAAAGGACATGTAAATATGGTCTTTTCCTGATCTTTTAATGCTATTTCTATTTGATAATATCCTGAATATCCATCTAAAAAGCAATAGAAAGAATGACCAGCTACACGTTCTAAGATTTGATCGATGAATGGGAGTGGAAAATGGTCTTTTCGAGCGGTGGCATTTAATTTTCGATAATCAATGCACATTCGCCATCTAGTGACAACTCTTATAGGGACAAGATTTCCTTTTTCATTCTTTATCACAATTATACCAGACTTTTTAGGTACAACTTGAGTTGGACTGACCCATTTATTGTCCGCAATGGGGTAAATGATACCCGCATTTAATAGTTTCAAAACTTCATTCCTTACAACCTCTTTCATTGTTGGGTTCGGTCTTCTTTTGGGATCTCTTTTTGGATTAGAAACTTTTTCCAATTGAATATGATGGGAGCAAATCAAGAGACTAATACGCTTGATATTAGCTATTGTCTAACTTAATGCATTTTTGTGATCACGCAACATGTTAATTAACCATCACTCTTGTGATTCATCGAGTTTGGATGAAATAATGATAGAAAAAGATTCATCAGCTCTTAAGAATGCTCTAGTCCTTCAGGAAGTTAGGCTAACTTAACTTTTGGAATTTCTTTAGTGGATGGTTTTGGATTTTCTCTTTCTAGAAACAGGTTTTCAAAATGTGGTTGCCAAAACTTTGTTTCCTTGTATAGTGAATGTTTGGGAATATCATAAATGGGTTTAGGATTTTCAAGATCAGGACTTTGGAATATTTCTTTAAGCACATCGGTTTGCTTTTGAAATTCTTCATGAGCAGCTTCATCAATGATTTCAATGTAAGAACACTCATCATTACTTTGAAATTGCTTCGCAATATGGAAAATATTCACTTCAAGAGTCATATTTCCAAAAGAGATTTTCATAAGACCATTTCAACAATTGATGAGAGCATTAGCCGTAGCTAAGAAAGGTCTTTTGAGGATGATAGGAATTTTTGATTCCATATCCACCTCAGTTTGAGTGTCTAAAATGAGAAAATCCATGGGATAATAAAACTTATCAACTTGCAACAAAACATCTTCAACTATCCCTTGTGGTTTCTTGATGCATCGGTCTACCAATTGTAGGACCATAGATGTTAGCTTAATCTCTCCACAACCTAGTTGCGAGTAAATAGAATAGGGCATGAGATTGACACTCGCTCCTAAGTCTAGCAAGGCTTGAGTGATTTCATGGGTTCCTATGTAATAGGTGATTGTGGGACATCTAGGATCTTTATACTTGACCAGTGCTCTTTGCTCAAGAACTGCACTTAGTTGCTCAGTAAAAAATGCGGTCTTTGGGACATGGTGTTTCCTTTTCACAGTGCACAAAAAGATCATTACTTTGGCATAAGCAGGAACTTATTTAAGAATTTGCAAAAGAGGAAATTTATTCCACTTAAATACATTAATTTTGATTTGTTATTATCTTTTCCATCTTAAAATTATATTAATTATAATTGAGTGACAACGGTTATAGCTTT
This sequence comes from Artocarpus hirsutus, assembly GCA_946598075.1. NCBI lineage: Eukaryota > Viridiplantae > Streptophyta > Magnoliopsida > Rosales > Moraceae > Artocarpus > Artocarpus hirsutus. Next base: position 36,900 of record CAMOHE010049004.1, on the reverse strand, counting down.
CATAATTAGTGCACTAATGATTATTTTGCTAGTTTTTATAGGAAAACCCTTACTGTATTATGGCTTGTCATATTGTCACTCTTGGTTGACTTATAAAATTAATAAAATGTGCTCATAATTAATGAGAAAAGATACAATAAATCAAATACTTTGGATAATTATTAATTAGAGTTTAAAATTCCATACTAGTTGTGAAACATACAAAGGATTCTCAAAGTTTCACCACTTTAATTTTATGTTTTAAATTTTAAAAAAATCACAAAAAAATTTCTTTTACTTTAACTTTGTTTTCAAAATCCGCTTGCCTTTTTGCCCATTTATTTATAACAATTTACCGAGGTACAAATTTTCATCTCCTTGTGGATACGACAACCTTTCTATACTATATACGTCCGCTGTTTAAGAAAAACATTTTGGGGTTACTACCACCAAATTTGGCGCCGTTGATGAGGAGGTGCTGTTACTTTGCTAGATTGCTGAATTAAGCGAGAAATGAGGTAAGTACTCTGTCCTTATCTTATAAATAGTGTAATATTGTTATTTTAGTTAAATTATTTAATTAAGTAGTCTACTATTCACGTAAGTTATTATTCATGTACTATCACACACTGTTCACTATTCATAAAAAAATAAAAAAAATCATAAAATCATAAAAATTTTTATTTTCTTTCCTTTTCTTTGTGAAATATTTATTTTCTTAGTTTTAGGTTTAGATTTAGGTTTGTGACTTAGAAATAAAACTTCATAAAATTTTAGAGTTAGGTTTTTCATAAAATAAATTGTGGTTTTGTGAAGAGTATTCTTTGAGGAAGTTTTCTTCGGGGGCTGGTACTAGTTTGGAATTCTTTCCCATAACTAGTTGACTTTTGGAGATTCTCCCAACGCCAATCATTCCAAGAATGTTATTTTGACTAGGAGATTGGTTTTTAGGGAGCCTTAGCCCCACCAATCTTTCCTAGGAATATCCTTAAAGTATATAATTCTCAAGATTTATAAAATAAATTAGACGAATGCTTTTCATTCACTGCTTTATTCTCCCTGAATAAAGAAAAGCTTAACATCTCGCCTTTCCCTTGTAAATAAAATAATAATAAAAAAATAGTAAATAAAAAATAAAAAATAAAAAAGAGAAACACTTAGGGTTAATGCTTCGACATAGAGACAAACTTGGTCGATTTGTTAAGGCTCCAGACTTAAGAAACCCTAGCAAACAATCATCAAACCCTTTTTCGCATTCTTCATCTTTGTCAACCACTCTTTCAAATTCGTTTGTGATGGAGAATCTTGGTGAGAATCCTCAAAGAATGCTGATGAAAGATTTTATGCATCCGACTCGCACTTTAACTATTTCATGTATTGTGTTTTCATCGAATCTTCCACAACAGGATTTTAAGCCAGGCATGATTCAACTTTTACCAACCTTCTTTGGATTAGAAAGCGAAAATCCTTATGTTCATATTTGTAAATTTGAGGAAGTTGTCGCCACTTTCCATAACCACCCTGACATTGTTGATTCCATCAAATTGAAATTCTTCCTTTTCTCACTGAAAGATAAAGCCAAAAGTTGGCTCTATTCTTTAAGACCTCGATCCATCAAATCATGGAATAACATGACATCTGCTTTCTTCCACAAATACTTCCCATATCAAAAGACCAACAATCTCAAGAAACAAATTTTGACTTTCTCCTAAAACGACCATGAAAATTTCTTTGAAGCTTGCGAAAGGTTCAAAGATTTGTTGAGTCAATGTCCTCACCATGGTTACGAGAATTGGCATCTTGTCAGCTTTTTCACAAAGGACTCATAAGTCATGATCGCCAATATCTGGAAGTAATGTGCAATGGAAAATTTTTACACAAGGATCCTAAAGAGGCCAAGGAATTTCTTGATGAATTTGCTGAGAGAGTTCATTTGTGGGCTGAATTTGATATTTCTCATAATTCTAATAAGTCCCAATCAACTAGAATTCATCAATTGAAGGAAGAGGATAACTACAACCTTAGGGTTTAAGTTGAAAACCTTACAAGAGAATTAGAAATCCTCAAAGCAAAGAATGAGAAAAAAAGTCATGTAGTCACAAGAGCTGAACTAAAAGGAACAAATTTTGTGAATGAAAGGTTTGCACAACAACCGCTAGACTGTCATGTTCATTAGGAAGTGAGAGGAGAATATCAGGAACAATGTAATGCCTTAAGGACAAATCATAAGCCTTGCACTCCTTATCCCAAAACCTTCAATCTTGATGGAAGAAACAACTTGAATTTCGACAGGAGGAATTCAAATCAAGAGCAATCATTTGGAAATCAATGGGGAATTGAAGATGAAATGCACTCAGGAGAAAATGTTCCTCAACATGATTCACACTCAAGCCAATCTCTTGAAGAAACATTGCAAGCATTCATTGAGATACAAAACAAGTCATGTCAGAAATTGAAGCTGCTCTAACACAAATGACAAAAGAAATTTCAAAATTGACTAAAAAATGTTCATCTTAAGCTCAGGTCATTTCAGAAGGAGAAAATATGATACAAACCTCTAACACTAAAGAGAAGGATGAAGAGGTTATTCATGTTACTACTCGCAGTGGTAAATCATTGGAAAAATCAAAAACCACAGACGCTAGTGATGAATACTGCGAGTAGTAACATCTTATTCACTGTTGATTTATTTTTTTATTTTATTTTACTGTTCAAAATCGGATCATGTTGATCCATTTCTTCACCTTTTTTTCCATGCTGAGATTTGCTTGTGAGTATGTGAATTTAAGTTTGTAATCTACTATGGCTCGAAGGCGAGATGCAAAAGATCAGGTGCGATCCTAGCCGTTAAAATGGCTATCAACGGGAGGAAGAAGCGAAGGAGAATCAAGCCCAAGTGGGGCACGTGGCCCACAACTTTGACCATTAGATCGGTCAACGTCATTAGATCCAACGGCTGGAAAGATGCACGCTTGTGAAGACCCCCGCACAAAATCCAACATTGCCCAAGATGCTCTCTGACGCGCGTGGAACTTGTCAGCTCGTGTGATGCACGCGCCAACCAGAAATTAACACTTGGAATGCACTAATGACGCACAACGCGACACACGAACGATTGAGGTCCTTCTGGGAGCGCGACTCCAATTGTCCTTGTAACTCCACATGTCCAACCAATTTCTAAATTCGAATTTTTAATTGTTTTAGATGCATTTGATGTCTGATTTTGTCCCTTTTTACGCCGTTTTGCTCCGTTTTTCTTCTAAATTTCAAATCTAAAATTCACAAACACACTACGATTAATTATTTTACAAACATAAAACATATAAAAATAATTACAAACTTCTAAAATTTCTAGTCTTTTTCAGTTTGACATAGATGTCATTTTTAATACTTGAACATATTTTTAAAATTACTAAAATAAAACATATTTACAAACTTAGAGCACACTATCAAATACATTAAAACTCAAAATAAAATAACTGTTTATTATTTTTATAGTTTTGACTATTCACAAATTAAACACATATTTAGCATGCTGAAACGACTCTAAAAATTACCAAAAATATTATTGAACATAAAAACACACTAAAAATACATTTTTAAACACATTTTCACACTAAGACACAAATATCTATTAATACAAAAATACTATTAATTTGAGGATTTAATGAGGAATAAAAGTATAAACAAATGATTTAAGCCTTAGAAAATGTACACTTTTACAGTCTCATCATTGAGTGCTCTAATATTTCAATTACAAGATAATGCATATAAAAGAATATCATTAACCCTACAAAAAGAGCTATGGATTCCATATCTATAAATAGTAAGTCTACGTCAATCAAGAGTCATGCCTCTAACATAACGGTATGCATAACATCATTAAGTCAGGATGTCACCCTTTGGTACATCAAAAGACATAAGTCAAGACGGTTCATTAGTCATTTTAAGATTAAGACACAACACATATGATTGTATAAAGTGAATTGATTTGCACAAATAGAATTATTAACCAAATTAATTCAACTTTTTGTCCCAATGTAATATATCGTTAACTATGATAATGCACCAATGTTTCTACTCGCAGAGTCCCACTTCGATGATCATGACAAGCCATCTCCCATTAGGGATGTAAATAACATAACAATCTTAGGATGAATAAAACGCTCAACATTATTCCTTCAATTGCGGAGCTTATGATTTAGACCATCACTTTTAAAATTCATGTCTTACGTATAATCTATCCATCATATGCATAATTCTTAAAGGTTTAGACCGACAGTCTTAGACTTTTGTTTGTTTATCACACATTCAACAGAAATGAACATAAAGAGGACAACATTTCACATATAAATAATAAATAAACTTTTTATTGATAAAATGTCTCCAAAAAAATTTTACAAGATTTTTCTCCTTAAGGCACCTATGTTTAACAAATTTTAGACGGTAACAGTGAAACTTATTATTTCTAATGTGTTTCCCAAATAAACTCCAACCTTTCTATTGGGCCCAATTAACGTTAAATCTTTTTTAAAAAGAAAACATAATAAAGGATTAAGAATTACTTGAAATTTTAGAACTGATGGTAAGGCTAGGCCAATCAGGTTCTTCATTATTATGGCGATGTCTGGCCTACTTCCACACCGGATATATCGTATAACCCTGTTAGTGTGTTGATGGAACATAATATAACATTCATATTACCCTATCAAAGAAATAGAACTTTAAAAAGAATTCTTTTAATTCAATCATCTCTTAATAGGCATAACCCTGTTAGTGTGTTGATGGAACATAATATAACATTCATATTACCCTATCAAAGAAATAGAACTTTAAAAAGAATTCTTTTAATTCAATCATCTCTTAATAGGCTATGTTCCGTCATATGCAGAGAACATAAGAAAGACATCTGTGAGTGTTTTCCACGTTAAAAGAGATAATAAGCTAAAGGACGCAATGTCAAAAAAGTAACAAGATAAATATTATTAACTTGGATTATATTATCTATTCATGCAGCAATTTTTTATCATTATAGCAAAAAAAAAAAATTCTGAAAGTAGAATTTAGAATCAAATCAACCATCTGCTGGCCCAGGTAGTACTCTTGCTATTGGCCTATAATCTTTGAAATGCCTTGAGGGCCATGCGTTGTCCACGAAAACAACACGTCTATCGAGAAGTAATTTTATTGTCAAATTAAGTTGATAATACTTTACTAACAAGAGATGCAGTATTTCTTCCCGTTCATATGAATCAATGCCTTGCCTGTATCGTCCTCCTTGACAAAGGTCATGAATCCAAAACCTTTCCATCTGTTTCGTGTTTGATCCATTACTATGTTAGCTGGCAAAAAAGAACGGCGGATGTTTGAAGATCGTTAATTTTAACAATGTATGTTGAGGTTTCTGCTCTCATGGTTGAGATATACCTTCAATGACTACGCCAAATCAAGAAAACTCTTTAGCAAGTGTCTCCTCTGTGGTAAAGAAAGATATTCCTGCAACAGAGCCAATGGTTATAGGCCTCAGGGTAGAGGCAGAGCAGTGGCAAAGCCAGGCTGTTGGGCGAGACAACTTCCGAAATAAGATACATGGGATTCTTTTAATAAGATATTCCTGTTGCATGAAGTTTTTGATATTCAGATCATTCTATTATTTAACAGTTAAAACCCAGTTTCCCACTTCTTGCTGGTCTCAAATTACACCAACAGCTTCAACAGCTGGTCCAAATGAATTAGATATGAAGCTCAAAACAAACATTGACGGGAGATATAATCAGGACAGACGGTTGGATAAAACTAAAACCCTAGTGTTGCCAGACCACCATTTCTCTAGATTGGATACAAATTTTTGGTAAGAACATGGCCTAGTTCTAAAGAAGAAAGCTACTCAATTGTGATGATCACCACAAGAGCTTAGTCTAATGTGTGATGATGATGTATGAATCCTAAAATGACCATGTTATGGAGGATAAAAACCATGTTCTTATCAAAGAAAATAGGAAGAGAAGAAAGATATATAACCTAGGTGAGGAAAATAGAGATTAAAGAGAGGACCTTTCTCTTCGGTAAGGATTCCTTGTTCCAATTTTTCCCTATTTGGGAAGATTTAAATTGTGGTATTTTGAAGGATTTAAAATCCCTCAATCCATTCTCTCCTTTTTGTTTTCCTTCTACCAAACATTTAACAACCATGGGTACCAAAATCCTTCCATTAATCTCCCCACTCCTCTCCCTTCTACCAAACAAGATCTTAATGTATAAACTTGAGGGAAACCAAGAATTAAAATTTTATTATCAGGGAAACAAAAAGACGATAAAAATTCCAATACAATATGGTCAATATAAATTGTGCATAGACAAGAATATACGATCGTGACATTAGACTTGCTTAGTTTACACACAAACAGATATATACATATGCATATATTGAAAGCTTTAAATTTGATTCAATTATGCCAAAAACAATATGCATAACAAAATCAATACGGAAGCGTGAAAACTTGTTTACCTCCGGCCATTGCTGCAACTGTGTAGTTGTTGCTATTGTTGAACGATGCACCACTAGTTTTGGATGCTTCTATCACTCAGACACTCAAATACGATAGTGTATAATAAACTGAATAGAGTGAGAGGCGATAGGGACCAAAACAATGTGAAATTAAAAAAAAAACTTTCTGTATTTCACTGCTTATTTTCTCTGTCATTTATCTCCTCCCATCAAAGAAATATATACAGGTAATAGAAAATGAGTTACCAGAATAATTAATTGGGTTTAATGAAAAATAAATATGAGACCATAATGTTGCAATGGTTCAAATTCTCACAATGAATTCCATTTACAACAATTTAAGAATAAAACGTTCATATATATATATATATATATATGTATATACATGTTATCACTATTAATGCAGTTGTAGAGTTTCCATTGTGCAAAGATTTTGGTGCTTAATTCACCAAGAGTAGAAAAGGATACTTTGACGAAAAGCTTGGAAGAAAATCTCCCGGAGAATAGTAGCTTTTAAGGATTTGCCGCTGAGGTATGTCCAACTATAAGAAATCTAAGTGACGCCGTCGTTGCTGCTACATAAAAGAAACTTCGATTTGAAAAAAAAAAAAAAAAAGGATTGCATAGATGGCTTTTGACGTGCAAAAAAAAAAAAAAAAAACACCGAATATTAATTAAATGGATATTTGGAAGAGTGGTGGAACCAGTGGTAGGAACCACTTTTACTGTAGTATATGAGAACTTTTATTGTAGCAAATTTTTTTATTGTTACTGTAACACATAAAAATTTTATACTGTTTATAACTGAGATTGCGGTTAGAACCACAAATGCCAAATGCCACCTAAATCAGTCCGGCAATCAACAAATTCAACAAATGGCAGAAGCACTCTTTTCAACTTTAACACGATAACTTAAAAAAAAAAAAAAAAAAAAAAAAAATTGTTTTAAACTGTAGAGTACCTGGGTTGGAGAAGAACGAGAGGACGACGCCGCAATGAACAAGTTTTCCCTTTCAAAGTCGAGTAAAGCTCGCTTTCAACATCGCTAAAATTGGTTGAGTTCTATTAATCTTTATTTTTTTTGGAAGGGATTAATCCATTTTCTCGGGCACCGAATTTAATATGTGCAAAGGAATATTTTTTTTTTGTCTACAAAAATATTCTTCCTTCTTTTTTTTCTCCTTCCTTTTTTGAAAGAAAAAACATCCTTTTTTAAAAGCATATTATTAATACATCATTGTTAAATTAAAAAGAAAAAGAAAATACACAATGCTTTGTCTATATTCCATTTTTATTTTTTTTTTCTTTTTTACTCTTCTTATTATATAAATGCCCATCCAATGTGTTTATACAATGACAATCAATTGAAACAAACAAAATTTTTGAAAATCTTAAGACTACCTTCTCAATTTATATTAAACGTTATTTAAGTACTACTTAACTAAAAAATTAAATAAGAAACAATTTTAGATGTTCAAATAAATATTTCAATTAAGCAAATACTTCAATTAACTTCACAGTTTTTAACTTTTTAAGTTTGATTTTATTAAGTATTTCAATTTAATAATATTTTAAATTGGATTTAGTAAAGATGGGTTGGTGTAATATTGGTTGTCTCAAAATTTAATTGCTTTGGTAGTATTTTGGATGTGATATTAAAATAAAAGGTATTTTAGGTATTTGCATACGAAGAGAGGTAAAAATTATATTTCAGCAAACATGTAGGATGTTTTGATTGTTTTTTAATATAAAAATTATTTTTCTAAAAAAAATAAATCACTATTGTCTTGAAACTCTGTAAGTATTTTACGATCAACCGAGTTAATCACTAATCAATCAAAATTAATTAATGACTAACTAATATATCAATATTTCAATTCAATTAAGAAAAACTCATACATATTGTTAATTAATTAAATATCAATTATTGCCTACCGGTTATACTTCAGCATGACAGAATTCATACTTGATCCATTGCAGCTTTTTTCCCTAATAAATAACTTAAATGAAAAATTACTACCTCTGTTGATGTACTAAACAAAAACCAAATCTCAAAAACATAACGCAACAACAACATGGTGAAAACAATATCATTTTTATTTTACCCAAACAAGTACCATAAAACAGAGAAAAGACCCTCCTACACAGAAAATATCAACAGCGACAAGCCAACCAAGGTGACCAAAGAGGCAAAAAAAGTAATGTTGCAAGGAGCCAATGACATCACAAAGAAAGCTCCACGAAGTCGGCCAGTGAATACCAACATGACTTCTCCTAGATGTCGAACTAGGCATGATGTCCGCTAAGTGTTTTGTTGCACCACGGGGAACAATACCCTCAAAGTGCAAACCCATCGGAGCAACCCACACTCCTTGCACTAGCGAACACAACTGCAGCAAGACCTCCAATGTGGGACACCCTTCTAGGCATGCTTCCCAACTCCAATGTTGTCGTGACTCAGGGTCAAAACTCCAAAGTCACTGAGCCTCTGGAACATCAACGTGCACCAAACAAGCAATCAAAAACTCAGACCCCTCCCTTTCATCTCTCCAAAACACGTCCCCTTAAGCACCATGGAGCCTAAAGCTCCTTTTTTTGGGGGTCGGTAGTCCAAAGGCAAGCCAAGCGGTAGCATGGAGCTCAACACTAAGAAAGGAAGAACAAAAAGTACGAACTGCAGCATACAAGAAAGAAAGAGAGGCACAAAACTCGAAACCTAGCGTATGTTCTATACACAAAAAGTAAGTAATATTTAAATTTAATGGTATAAATAGGTCTATATCGTGTTTGATTCTCCAATATTTAAAATTCCTAACTCAATTTATTTCATTCTTCTTTTCTATTATATCAAACAACTATGAATGAAAATCTTTGTTAATTTTCTCATATACGTCCTTCCTTTTATTTCTTCCTCCTATCAATCAAGCTGGTAAATAAATTCTATAAAACAAACTAAGCCCAGAAAAGAAAAGGAAAAAAAAAAAAAAACGAGAGAGAAATCTCATGTTTTAAGCGGAGGAAAAAGGAGGGTATGCAATAGAACCTTTATAAATGAATATTGTTGGGATTAGGAAAAAATATTATTTTAAATAGGTTATTTATTTCTTGATAAATGAATAATTTATTAATTTATCGATAAATAAATAATTTATTAATTTTTGAAAAGTTTATGTTTTAATTACTTTCGTACAAGTACCTTTTCTTTTACTAAGATTCATGCATGAGTTGTAAATAAAAAAGATAATGGTATGTGGTCAAAAATTAATATGTGTACATAGAGAATTGCCAAAGTTATCATGTACATTAGTGAAAAAAATCATTATTGTTATATGCATGTTATATGCATGTATAGAAGCCCAAAATTGGTGCATAGGCACGTACATTTAACATGAAGGTTAATAAGTCCTTAGACATACAATAAATGTATTTTTCAAATTTAATATCATGAAAGATGAAATGTTTCAAGTACATAGAAGAACATCAACTCTATAAATAGTCATTATTAATATTATTATTTTTTTTTTGTAAACTCTACATCATTAAAATTTTCGTCTTTTTTCTTCATGGCATCTCATTTAAAAGGAGTAAAAAAAAAACTATATTGACCAATGAGATAAGGAGAGCATTGTGCGAGCACAAAAATGAGCATCCTTCTTCAAGTCAAAAAGATTTACAACAGTGGCTTCGACAAAAGTTTGACCTCTCCATCAGCCAATCAACAATATCAAATACTCTTTAAAAGTTAACAAAATATTTGTCAAATGAGATAAAGAATAGCAATGTTGAGGCACAAATTAGCAAAATATCATGACTTAGAAAAAGTATTGTAGGAGTGGTTTCTCCAATATCAAGAGAAAGTGAATATGACTAGAGAAATTATCCAAACCAAGGCGAAAGTGTTCCTGCAGAAAATGTGTGGTGACGCTAATATGGAATTTTAACTTCTCAAGTGGTTGGCTAGAATGTTTCAAAGCAAGACATAGAATTAAGTCTTATCGAATATTTAGTGAAAGTGGTTCAGCTGTCATGGAGAATATTGAAGCTACTTTACCAAGTACATGAGCTAAACTAGAGCAATTTCACTAGAAGGATATCTACATTATGGATGAAACAAGTTTCTTTTATCGCTTAGAACAGATCATTCACTTTGTACAAAGCAATTGCAAGGATGCAAGAAAGATAAGGAAAGAATTACTATTGCTGTTTGTTGTAATGACGATAGTTCAAACAAAGTACCTTTTTAGATTATTGGTAAGTATGCTAATCCTAGATGTTTCAAAAATATAAACATGAGCAATCTTAATTGTCATTATAGAGCGAACAAGAAAGCATAGATGACTGGATTACTTTTTCAGGAGTTTGTTTGTAGGTTTGATAAGAGAATAAATGGTAGAAAAGTTCTACCTTGAATGGACAATTGCTTAGCCATCCAAAGGTTATTAAAGGCTTGAAAAATATTGAGCTATTTTTCTTGTCTCCTAATACAACATCAAAGATTCAACCATGTTGGGATTATTTGAGCATTAAAAATTCATTATCGACATCATTTTTATTCTAGCATCTTGGAGGGCTATGAGACAAGAGCAACAAATCCTAAAAAAATTAGCATATTGAATGCTATCAATTTTATTAGTATGGCTTGGAACATTGATGTGAAGTCACCAACCATTGTAAATTGTTTTCAACATTACAAAATCTGATGAGATGAAGGTGTGACTATTGAATAACAAACTGGTGAAGATGAAGGCATCCGTGGATTACACGAAGCTATTTCTAGTCTACGGTATAGAATTATTATGGATGTTGAGCACTTTTTGAATTATTCGAGTGAAAATGATGCAATGACTGAATCACTTGTTGATGAAGAGATTATTTAGGGGATAATAGATATGCCTATTGATAATGATCATGTGACAGTTGTGTTTTACCAAATGTTTCCCCAAAAGAGACGTTTTAAGTGACGTTTTAAGCAATAGTAACCTGAAATAACTCCTTGTTACAACATGAAACAAAATGTACCAGATGTAGTGCAAGCTTTACAAAAAATTAAAAACGAGGTTGAGTTCAGTTTAAGTACAAAGAAAAAACAAATGACTTTAAATGCGTATGTTGTAAAAGAGTTGAGTTGATAAAATAGAAGTTGTTAAGGAAAAAAAAACTTCAATATTATGAATTATATATATTTTTTATCAATTATTAATTTATATTTTCTTTAGGCTCTAAAGAATTTGAAAAAAAAATTATTTCATAAATTTAGCGAGATTATTAATTTAATACATTGACTAGAAATTTTTATTATTTAAGCGAAGTTTTATCGAGGTTTTATTGTATATGCCTACTCCACACAAACTAATCGTATGGCAAAAAAAATGTATATTACAAATAGAACATAACATATAAAATAAAAAAGTAATATAATATTTATTTAAAGTAACATTGGAAAGGCATTATACTAAGAAATTTAATAGTTCACACCTCTATAACATTATGACATTAGTGTTATGGCCTCTTTGGGGGACAATAAACAAATCGTCTGTGTGCATGCCAAATGGCCACCCTTCTATATTTCCTAGTCTTTTATCTCTCCCCTTTCTTTAGTCGTCGCGTGTCCCATATAATTTTGGATTTAACATTTTGTATACCAATATTGTAAGTCTTCAAATTTCAAAGTGTGTTTGAAAACCCTTAGTGCCACATGAATGTAGATTGCAAGTTTAATTTTGATAAATTTATAAGCCGTCTGGCACTTCAGCTGTAAGTTTTATGTTTAAGAACTATAACATGTAAGAGCTTTATATTGTAGTAACTTTTTGTTTCTTACTCTATTTAGAACTGATTGTTGGACACTGATTGGCCAACGTGGAACGTTCATCTTGAACATTAACCACCATTAACCGTGCCACAAAATCAGAGACGGTTTTTTGGGCAAGAAAAATCGTCTCACTCGTGTGATGGAACGAGTATAAATTTGTGATTCCTGTTTGGGTCCCTGAGCATACAAAACATTCAGAAAATCATAGCACCATCAAATGAGTTTTTGCAAGTGCTCAGAAACCCAAATACAGCGTCAAAATCACAATCGGTGTCGGGCCGAATTGCAAAATGCAATCAATGGCATGAGGTATTTGACGATCCAGTTTGCTTCCACTTTTATGAATTCAATTGTTTATGAATGTTTGTTTTTAACATTTGGCATCAGAGCCATTAAAAAAAAAAAAAAAAGGCCTCTGCCTTGTTTGTTAGTACATTAAGTTTTGAAAGTTCAAGTGGAAATTTTTGGTGATTTCGGGTTCTTCATTTTGTAGTTTTTTTGTGAAAAATAAAATTAGAAATCATTAAGGTATAAGATTTCTAAGATTTCTGCAATTAAAAACGTAAATTTTGGTGTCCGAGAGGCCTTGAAATCGTCGAGTTTCATTCAGGGTCAAAACCGGGTCAGACAACCCAGCTGAAGGTTGAAGATGACTCAAAACGACATGTAGTTTCTTTAGCAAAAAACAACACGTCGTTTGGTGTTTAAGAGAAGTGTTGTCGTCCGTACAAAACGACATGTCGTTTTTGTTTGAGCAAAACGACATGTCGTTTGAGTGAATCTCGGGCTGCACTCATCAAGAGAAAATGACACGTCGTTTTTCCATTTTGAGGAAAAACGACATGTCGTTTTATAAGCACCAAAATTAAAAAAAAAAAAAAAAACAAAATTTTTTTTAAGGCACATTTTTTTTCCAAATTTGTTTATTTGGGACTTAAGTAAAAATCTTGTTTTATGGTTTGTTTTGATGTGCTAAAATTATATGTTGTTTTGTATGTATAATTTATTGCTTATTATGCATGCAATATTATGTTAAATAATTTTAGCATATTGAAGGTAATTTGTTTATTATGTGATAAATTTGTTTTGCATAATTGATGTGCCAATTTAATGTTATGTGTATAATTTTGTGTTTTATTATACATATTATTAAGTTATGGCATTTAGCACAAAATTTAGATTTTGTTCATAATTTTTATATTGCCTATAGAATATGCAATTTTACATAGATAATTTTTATGAACAAAATTAAATGTCTTGATAATCCATATGATTTTGAATAATTAGAACTTAACCACAACACCTCTAATTATGCAAAATTATATATTAATTACTTTAGGATCATATTTGGTTAAAGAATATTTATTACAATTAGTTGTACTCAATATAATAAACTTTATCTCATAGGAATTTTTATTATATTAGTATGACTAATTGGGATGAAATATCAAATTATATTTTCTAATTTACCCACACGTATTAGAAAAGGGAACATAATTTGATAGTTTTATCATACATTAAAATGAATCTAATTGAATTAAAACTTTAGCCCGCAGGCAAGTTTTATGTCATAGATTCATGATTTTATGCATGATTTACATTGGTAAAACATAATTTATGTCTATTAGTCTCAATATTTTGGATCATAAGCATGTTTGTTTTAATTATGCAGTCATATAACCTGTTAATTTCTCTAATGTTCGATGTGATATCCCTAAGCTGAAAGGAGATAACTATAAGATCTGGAAGGAGAGAATTCTCGTTCACTTGGGGTGGATGGACATTGATTATGCTACAAGGAAAGACGAGCCCACAATCACTGAAATCAGCACTCAGGATGAGATTGCCTCTTTATGAACGTTGGGAGCGATCTAATCACCTAAGTTTCATGTTCATAAAGACCAAGATCTCTGCTAGCATACGTGGTTCCATCGAACAGTATGATAAGGTCCAGGCATTACTAAAGGCCATTGATGAGCAGTTTGAAACTTCAGATAAGGCACTTGCTAGCACCCTAATTATGAGGGTCTCGTCCTTAAGGCTCACCAATGTAAGAGGTGTGCGTGAGCACATCATGGAAATGAGGGGCATAGTGGCTTAACTTAAGAACCTTGAGGTGGATATGTCTGAGTCTTTCCTAGTGCACTACATTCTAAACACCCTTATGGGCCCTTTAAAATTTCTTACAATACACATAAAGACAAATGGTCAATCAATGAGTTACTGACCATGTGTACTCAAGAAGAAGGGCAGTTGATAATGGAAATGGATGAAACTGCACTAACAAAAATCAAAGGAAAGAATCAGATTCAGGACCAAAATCAAGCCAGAGATAAGGGGAAAGGTAAAATACCTCCCAAAGCTATCATTAAGAAGGAATCCAAGTGTTTTTTCTGTAAAAGGAAGGGACATATAAAGAAGAATTGTGGCAAATTTCAGAGTTGGTTTGAAAAGAAAGGTAATCCAATCTCATTTGTTTGTTATGAATCTAATATGGTTTGTGTTGTTTATAACACATGGTGGATTGATTCTGGATCTACAATCCATGTTGCGAATACCTTGCAGGGTATACGAAACCTAAGGAAGCCAGTGGCAAGTGAACAATGCATTTATTCTAGAAACAAGATGCATTCACATGTAGAGGCTGTTGGAACGTGCAGTTTAGTTCTAAATAGTGGTTTCATTTTGAATTTGGAAAAGAAATTTTATATTCCAAGTTTCTCTAGAAATTTGATTTCTATATCAAGACTTGTATCTTTGGGATATTCCTTTACATTTTTAGAAAATTACTTCAGTTTATTTTATAAATCTAATCTTGTTGGAAATGGTACATTGTCTGATGGTCTTTTCTTTATTAATTTGCAAAATGAAACTACTTATAATGCTATGCATGTTCACATTGGTATGAAACGTTGTGTTATAAATGAGGATGCCTCTATGTTGTGGCATCAGAGATTAAGACATATCTCCATTGAAAAAATCAAGAGGTTAGTGAATGACGAAGTACTCAGTACTCAGTACTTTGGATTTTACTGACTTCGAGACTTGTGTGGGTTACATTAAGGAAAAGCTAACCAACAAGTCTAAGAAAGGTGCCAAAAGCAGTTCAGAAATATTAGAGATCATACATTCAGATATTTGTAGTCTAGATATGGACTCATATGGTCCGAAATACTTCATCTCTTTCATAGATGACTACTCGAGATACATGTATCTCTACTTGCTTCATACAAAAGATGAAGTATTGGACGCCTTTAAAGTTTTCAAGGCTGAAGTAGAGAAACAGAGCGGAAAACAAATAAAGATCATGAGGACAGATAGAGGTGGAGAATATTACAGTAGATACACCAAGGATGGACAAGCTCAAGGTCCATTTGCGAAGTTTCTTTAAGAGCATAGGATAGTTGCCTAATATACCATGCCTGGTTCCTTGGATCAGAATGGTGTGGTAGAGAGAAGAAACCAAACATTGATGGACATGGTGCGGAGTATACTGACTGAAGCTCTTAAGACGGATGTGTATATATTAAACCAAGTTTCGACCAAGGCTGTCCCAAAGACACCATTTAAGTTGTGGAAAGGTTGGAAATTGAGTTTAAGACGTATACGCGTTTGGGGATATCCGTCTAAAGTAAGAGTGTACAACTCGCAAGAGAAGAAGCTAGATCCGAGGACCGTTAGTGAGTATTTCGTTGGATATGTCGAAAGGTCCAAAGGATATAGATTCTACTATCCATCTCACAACACTAGATTTGTGGAATCAAGAAACGCCAAGCTTCTTGAGAATGACTTGATAAGTGGGAGCGATCAATTTCGAAACATAGTTTCTGAAAGAGATCATACGGAAGCTCAACCATCTATATCAAGTGATAGGTTAATTATTGTTCATAACACTCCTATAGTTCGAACGAGTGTTGTGCAACCGATCGTTGAAATTCGACAAACTTTTAATAATAATCTAGAAGGTCAAGTTGCTCAAGAACCACCAGAAACAATTGAGCAACAAGTTGAATAATAGATTCTTCAAGAAAATGTTGAGTCAACATTAAGAAGATCTACTAGAGAAAGGAAGTCAGCAATTTCTAGTGATTATGTTTTGTATCTACAAGAATCATACTACAACATTGGAGCCTAAAATGATCCCGAAACGTTTTCATAAGCCATGAGTCGCCAAAGGGTTCACCTAGAAGGAAGGAATCGACTACAAGGAGACCTTCTCTCTTGTATCTAAGAAAGATTTCCTCCGCATCATCTTGGCATTTGTTGCTCATTTTGACTTAAAGTTGCAACAAATGGATGTGAAAACAGCATTTCTCAATGGTGTACGAGAAGAAGAGGTTTATATGAAACAACCAGAAGGATTCTTCTCTAGTAATGGTGAGCATTTGGTGTGTAAGCTTAAGAAATCCATATATGGATTGAAATAAGCCTCCTGTCAATGGTATTTAAAATTCTATGACATGATCTCTTCATTTGGATTTGTAGAGAACATCATATATCAATGTATCTACCAAAAGGTCAATGAGAGTAAAATTTGTTTCCTATTCCTATATGTGGATGACATTTTACTTGTAACTAATGACAAGGGTATGCTACATAAGGTGAAACAATTCCTCTCTAAAAACTTTGATATAAAAGATATGGGTGATGCATCCTTCATTATAAGCATTAAGATACATAGAGATATATATAAAGGCATTTTGGGTCTGTCTCAAGAGACCTATATCAACAAAGTTTTGGAGAGATTTTGGATGAAGGGTTGTTCACCAAGCATAGCTCCCATTGTGAAAGGTGACAGGTTCAATTTGAATCAGTGCCCAGAAAATAACCTTGAAAGAGAACAGATGCGCAACATTCCATATGCTTCAGCTATTGGAAGCCTTATGTATGCTCAGGTTTACACAAGACCTGACATTGCATTCACTGTAGGAATGTTGGGTAGATATTAGAGTAATCCAGGATTAGACCACTAGAAGGCTACAAAAAAAGTGATAAGGTACCTGCAAGAAACCAAAGATTACATGCTTATGTATAGATGGACTGACAACTTAGAGGTCATTGGCTACTCTGACTCTAACTTTCCTGGCTGCATTGATTCACGAAAATCAACTTCTGGATACATTTTCATGCTAGCTAGTGGAGCTGTTTCATGGAGGAGTGCTAAGCAAACCTTGACTGCTACTTCCATTATGGAGGCAGAGTTCGTATCTTATTTTAAGGCTACCTCACATGGTGTATGGATCAGGAGTTTCATTTCTGGGCTTAGGATTATGGATTCTATCTCTAGGCCATTGAGAATATTTTGTGACAATTCAACTGCTGTTTTTATGACTAAAAACAACAAGAGCGGTAGTCGAAGCAAACACATCGACATTAAATATCTAGCCATAAGAGAACGTATTAAGAATAAAGCAGTGGTCATTGAGCACATAAGCACTGAATTGATGATTGTCGATCCCTTGACTAAAGGCATGCCACCAGTAAAATTTAGGGATCATGTTAATAGAATGGGACGTGGTTCCCTTGAGTAATTTTGTTGTACTTTGTAATGAAACTCTATATTTATGATATTTTCTCATTTCAACTTCAGTTAAGTGCACATCTTTATTTCTGAGAATATCACTAAAGTTTGGACTTAGAATAAACATAAGGTTTATTCATTAAGTTACATGGGCAAATCTTAAGAGACAAGATGTATTGTAATGCATGGAAGATAATACTTGTCATTTAGAGGACCTATCGTCATGATTCATGTATTTTGTTTCTTATTGTATTGGTTGATGGAATATATAGGCCAAGTGGGAGAATGTTGGACACTGATTGGCCCACGCGGAACGTTCATATTGAACGTTAACCACCATTAACTGTGCCACAAAATCAGAGACTGTTTTTTGGGCAAGAAAAACCGTCTCACCCGTGTGATGGAACGGGTATAAATTTGTGATCCCTGTTTGGGTCCCTGAGCATACAAAACATTCAGAAAATCATAGCACCATCAAATGAGTTTTTGCAAGTGCTTAGAAACCCAAACATAGCGTCAAAATCACAGTCGGTGTTGGGCCGAATTGCAGAACGCAGTCAATGGCGGGAGGTATTTGACGATCCAGTTTGCTTCCGCTTTTATGAATTCAATTGTTTATGAATGTTTGTTTTTAACACCGATGAGTTAAAACTAAGGTGTCAAACAGACACTTAAAAATGTTTTCAATAATTAGAGTTGATTTCATGTATTTGCTAAAGTTTAAACTTGTTATTCGATGTGAAATCCCTATGAGAATGCATGAAAAACAATTAATTTTATAGTTGGTTCTCTAATTTTGACCTAAATAAGCTGTCTAGAAATTTTTTGTTTATTATTCTCCTCTCATCCACAAGACACAATGCTCACTAGTTAGTTGAGCAATATGATGACGATAGGCAAACACAAACCTGTGGATTAAGGGCTGGTGATGTTGGCTTTGTAGGAGACGATCCATTTTGATCCAAGAGAAAAGGGAAGAATGTAGAGGGGGAAAAGAGAATAAGAAATTTATTTTTTATTTGAATAATATCTGGATTCAAAAAGTGTTTGACAACTTAGTTGATGAGGAAACCACGAAGCATGAGATGAGCCTGGACCTATGGACCTACATTTTTTAATCTTGAACTCACACAAGGACGACATTAAGTTTCGGCAGGTCAAGTTCAACAAAACACAAACACATGCTTGGATTTATCAATTATAGACTAGGCTAGCATGACACGATGCCAACCTAACCAATTATGAACTAGGCTGGTCCAGACACGGCACCATTGACATCTCTAATTATCAAATCTCCACCATAATAACAAGTGAATAGGTTGAATAGTAATTGCCATTAATTTCTCAACCTTTCTACCTTTCAAGTGACACACAAGACGTGTATTTTTTTGTCCAAAGCCATAAGAGAATGACCAAATTTGAGACGATTTCAATATGGACGCCGGCATTATTTCTGAAATCAGTCCTCTTTATCATTATGATTTTTCTTTTTGGTAACAATAACTTTGATTTATTAAGTGTTGAAACCAAAGATTATTAATAAATTACCGATCAAGAGTTTGATAAACTGAAAAATCCATTTGCATGGGTAGACCCTACTAGGTTTCGGTATTTTCATCCTCTTTTTTTTTTTTTCAAGGGATGGTCTTTTCATTTTCAAAACTAGTAAAAGATACAAAACTAATCAACTATCCAAAGTGCGGATTAGAGGACGTTAACCTGAATATAATTGACCAAACGGCGTACTATTTTGAGAATTAGACAGTACAAGTGTAATTTCCCACCCTTGGATCCTAGACACAAACCCAGAAAGACTTTCAAACACCAACCCGCCGTCGAATCTCTCATATATCATACCCAATGAATTATTAGTTATAAACTTGTATGATAAAATGCTTGAGATCGATAGTCATTAGCTGATTTAACTAACCAAAACACATGTAAGTTCGGACAAGGATTGTTAATAGTAAACTACTTTATTTGTAGCCCTCACAGTATCATAGGCTTTCCTTGGCCACGAGTCACTTTCTTCCATTTTCATTTCTACCAATACTGCCAAGTTTAGCCACAAAGAACTCAACACAATCTCCCCCACAGCAGCTTGCTCATTCAGTTGCCTTGCCTTTCCGCCTGCTGCTGCTGCTTGTCTCTAACAAATAGCAAACCATAGACTCAACATCATCTCCAAAGATACTGTATGCCTCAATCACCTGCAAGTAGCTGAAACCCATTGAAAGCACCATCTGCATGCTGCTGCTAAGGACAGAATCCCGCAAGCCACTGTCCTTTCCTCCTTCCACCTTTGTATCGCTGCCCGATGATCCTGTTACATTAGATTATTGTCAGCAAGATAATCCTGACTTACAAAGCAAGCAACAGAGAATTAACCAAATCCAATGTATCTTCAGATCAGCAACACAATTATCTTCGAATTCACATGCCAAGAAAAAAAAAAGCCAAATGATTGAAGACACGTGTGTGTACACGTGCACACATTTTAAGAGGCAAATCCTTTCCTACAAAATAACGTTGAGATTAGCAAAAACTATATCAACTATATGTTTAACTATGCAGTTTTTGATTGCAACACAACTTCCTAACATCGTCAAAGGATTTGCTTTCTGTGGATTTGTTTTCTGTGGAAACAAGGAATACTCACTAGCTCCAGAAGATGATGGCTCAGCGTTGGAAGTAGAAGACTCTCTGCAGCCGATTTGTTGCTTGAACTTATCATCTGCAAGATACTCCGCTCTTGATGCTTCCATCACCATGCGCTCAATTTCCTTCTCAGTAAGCTCAAGATCTGAATAAAATCGGCCCTCAGCTAGAAGTGCCTGCATAAAAGAAAGATAGGGAAAGGGGAAAATCGTTAATATATGAGGTCAAGGAGAAAGATCGTTAATATACTAGGCAGAATGTTCATAAAAATCAAATTGTGAATCAATCAAAGCACTTGCATTATCGATCTGTTGGTCTTGTTGAGCTTTAATGGCAGCCTTGACTTGATCATTGTCAACATTTGTCTGCACAGCAAAGCCCAAACACATTGTCATTTAGAAGTCAACCAATAAAATTAATGTCATCTTCACATTAAAATAACACAGGCAGCCCTAAAACTCCAGTATCTACTGGTCCAATATGTTTCTAATATCCCAGCTCACGGTATCCCAAAAATCATGCACCAACACAAAAACATAGAAAATCTCCAATAATAATGATAACAACAATATTGATAATATATCACAATAAAGATAAAGGCCATCTCAACAAATAACTAGCCTACATTGATGAGCATATCCGCAAAGATTATTTGCTTTCCAACAATCATTTAGAGTAAAAAATTCCCTTATATCCATCTCTTATATCACAGGGAAAAAAATTTAAACAAAATGTTGATGGAAAGAAACATAACGTACCCCACGAAGACAACTGAACCCAAGCCCTGCACCGATGGTTAATCGACGTGGGTCAACAAGAGAGTTGTAATGATTTCCATGGTGATAGCTTAGCCGTATAGGTGGCATGTCTGTGTTATAGCTTCCATGGAAGATGTTCATTGGTTCTGAATGACCAAAAACAAAGTTAGCGAAAATGGTAAGATGCTCAAATCAGCGATCATCTTAAGTAATCAGAAATCAATTTTTCATTGCAAATAAAGCCACACCTGTGCTGTATGAATAAATATGGATGGGCCTATTATACATTTCAGATAAGGCTTGGATCTCCAAATTATTTCCATATACCTGCCACAGACAACACAAATATTAATACACATCCAACCAGAAAAAGAAATTCAATCTAAAAGCATGCAGGATCAGATAATTTCCAGCCAAAAAAATTTACAAATAAAGAAAGTAGCTCTATAGAAATATTGCTGCAAGAATACCAGAAATCTTAAAACTAAGACAATTTAGAATATGCTAACTTTTGAGTAAGCTAAAGTACATAAGATGACTGAAAATCATGTCAAAAAAAGAAAGAAAAGAGTCTCTCTTATCAGGCAACAAAGAAACTGAAAGGCCAGTTCTTCAATCTGTACTTGCATCTATATCATCAAAAAACCATGGCGATTTCTTTTATTAGTCAGATCTTATCATCCCCGTGCCCATTATCTTACTTGCAAGTTCTAAGCACGTCTCACAATCAATCTGCATAAACTCTGATTGACTATAAGGAACTACCATTCACCCATATGCCCATAATTTAACGTCTGTAAGTTCCAAACCCTCCATCAATTTATCAGAATCTGAATGTCTGGTGATTGACACCAGGTATTTACACTAGGACGGCTAGATAGTTCTTCAAACCAAAATAAAAATTAGAGCAACTTAAGAATCACTATTCATCCCCATGTCTTTTCTTTTGTTTTATGGCATTACTCATAGCTTTATTTGATTGACATGTGAGTCACGTTAGTCTAGTTTAAATGTCTCCCTTCTCAACTAGTTTAAATTTAAAAGCAACAAAGATAAGAAATCTATTATGGCGTCAAAATTATGAAATTAACATCATTGGCCATTGGAAGAGGGCGGAGCAAACTGTATTTGAGATGTAGGAACATAAATAAAAAATTTCATTCCAATATTAAAACCTAAAAAATATAAACATTAATGTTTCCTCTGGAAAAGATAAAACTGATGCAAAAAACCCATACTTATAGCATCTCAATAAGATGACACTCCCGAAGGTCAAGACTAGCAGACCTGTTGCTCCTAATCTATGTCAGTGTCTTCATCCATTTTTACATATATGGGAAACTTTTTTTTTTTTTTTTTTACTTGGAATTTATAAAGTCCCTAAAAAATTCGCTCCTTTGTTCTGCTCTGCCACAATGAGTTAATCTCCTGATTGTGGGTCCTTTTTGTTCTTACCATTTTGCTAAAAAAAAATAATAATGACAATACTAATAAACTAAGACGAGAGAAGGATAAGAGTATAAAGCAGCATCAGCTAAAAGGCTTACCCAACCAAGAGGAAAGCACGGTAAAGGCAATTTCAAATGGAGGGAGAAACACTCCAAACATAATTTACATTCTTTCAATTTTTTTTAAATAAGAAAAACCCTTATGTCAATAAAGTTAATCAAATACAAGGAAAAGACATCCTTTCAAATTCAAATTGAGAAAGCGACTTTCCAGATAACAGTTCTACATACCTTGTCTCTTCTTTTCCTCTTACAATAAGACATAAAGCCTTCCGTTATGAATTGACAAAAATGGTCCCTCTCTCGCTCCTGGATAGAAAAAGATTTAAGTATTATAATCACAAGCAACTTTCAGTAGTCAGGAACACCAAATCGTCCGTAAGTATTATAAGTTATTAATACATCTTAAAGCAAGAGACTCAAGTTAACAGAAATTCCCAACGTGCGTGGTGTACAGTAGCTAGAAAGTGCATGGTGTGATATTGAACATGCATTCAAGTAGCCAAAAACTAGCATTACAAAGAAAGAGAGCATTGGAACTCAGAAGAAAGAATGAACAGAAGAGAAAGAAAAAGAAAAAAAGAAAGAGAAGAACAGGACTTTCCAATATAGCACATACAACTGGATTTCATTTCGGATTTTCAGTAGGACATTATATCTGAGTAAATGATCTCATTATAGCTTAACGATGAATGTCCAAAATATTTTTCCTGCCATTTTCCCACTTATCTATTTTTCTTTTACTGGACAGCCTCATATTTAATTCTTAAGTTGTCTAATCTGAACCACATCCAATTCCAAATAACAAGCCCAACAATAGAACAAAGATGAGTAAGAGAACACATGGACATAGTATCCTACACACAATCAACCAGTCAAACTTTCAATATCATTCATAACTGCATATACCGCATGGAAATCTTCTATTAAATAAATAACAATGACCAATGGTAGAGCCAGTACCGCCACATCATCTCCCAGTAACATCATAATAAAAAAGGAACAGAAATCCAGATAAGACCAAATCGAAATTCAATCCTCTATATATCTTTACCAAATATTTGTTGGTTATGGAGAATGTCAGGGCATAAAATAAAAGATTCTGAGTCACATTCATATAATAACTACGATTAGCATAGAAACAACTTGTTTTGTGATTTTTAATATAACACTATGATAAGTATGACATAATAAATCCTACCATATAGTCAATGCACATTTGTCTGGTCAAATCGTAAGATTCAGAATCCCCATAAACTTGATCTGCAACAGCACGAAAGAGACAATTCCCATCCTCCAGCATCTTTTTTACTTCTAAACCTCTCGCACGTCTTATATCAATTTCAAATTGACGCTCTCTTTCCTGAAATAGATAAACAAATGGTGACTTTATAATACTTCTGAATTAACCAAAAGCTAGAACATGATAACATCAAATTCACACAGGCGGAGGGCATAAAAAATACAACCTGGGGTAAAGCTCATATTAAAAAACAAAACAAAAGGCTTCTAAATTAAAATTGACAGAACATGAATATGCTAATGAATCCCACGAGTCAAGCAAACGCATACAAGTAGATTAACAGAAAAAAGGGAAAAGAGAAGAAATGTAGTTAACCAGAACACCAAAAATTTCATTGGAGAAGAAAACAAATGGATAAGAAACTTAATTTGCAAGATAAATTTGTTTTAGTATACCTAAGCTACAAAAACACTGGTAAGAGCACCCCTTTAAAGATGGTCTTCAATAAAACGGTCAAGAAAAAAACTATCTACAGTTAAGCAATTGTTCGACATTTTCATATTCAGTAGTTAAAAATCAGAAACGAAATCACGCCATATGACTCAAAGAAAAGCCAAAATCATTCCTCTAGTTGTAGCATTAAAAAAACAAGAACAAAAAAAAAATAGAGAGAGAGAGAGTGAGAAGAAGAAGATAAGCAGGAAACTTACAACATCATCATAAGAAGATACAAAGCATGGATTTTGTTCATCAGCACTATTGTACCCCTCATTTTCACCATGAGATCTGGGAGAAGAAGGCCGTGAGCCGTTGGGTGAGGTCCTAGTTGAAGCAACAGGCCAGGTAAACGGTCTTCTAGATGGTCCGATCCGTGTCGCATGCGAACTTCCAGAGATAAATCTCCTTGCATTCGAGTTTGATGCTGAAGGTTTTGGGGGTGGAGCAGGAGGAGGCGGTGGCTGTGACCGCCCACTTGCATTCTGCGATAAGTCACCAATTGCATCTTCATTTTCAATTGT
Source organism: Artocarpus hirsutus (assembly GCA_946598075.1). NCBI lineage: Eukaryota > Viridiplantae > Streptophyta > Magnoliopsida > Rosales > Moraceae > Artocarpus > Artocarpus hirsutus. Next base: position 11,894 of record CAMOHE010049004.1, on the reverse strand, counting down.
CACCCTCTCCGAAATTCTCAATCCACTCAATCCTTTCATCGCTTCCCCTAGACTCGCAGCATCATCATCATCATTACAAACTCTCTCACTGACAGCAGTCTCATCACTTGAAGTATCATTCTGATCAATGTGACAGCTTGGATCATCACCCTTCACCGCTTTACTGTTGCTGCTCGAAGAACACTCAACAACCTCATCCACAGACACTTGTTCCTGCACCTCCTCTCCACTTTCCTCATCTTTCACAGCATGAGGAACATTAACCTGCGGCTCAGCACGAGCCGATGAAGACCCGGAACGACCTGGATTTGAAGGAGAAGCGCTGGAGGAACCTCGCTGAACCAAAATCCGAGTCATTGCATCCGATGATGATTATTATCAGCGTCAAGCAGAAACTCGTACTTCCAAAATCTTGCAGAATAAAACCCCCAAACTCAGAGACCCAAAAGCCTATTCATAGGTTTGTCACGCGTTCTAGCCTTGGGCAATGTCACGCCGATCCCACGGCTCAAAGATTTCTTCCTTCCCAGTGCCTTGTGCTCCCCGCAAAACGATCTCTGCATTCCCCTAACAATTCTCATGAGACCCAGACCTCCAACTTTAAAGAATAAAAGCCTCTAAGGTACTCGAATTTACCGAAAAAAATCGCAAAATATCACTTCAGAATCCCAAGCTGCAAGAAAAACCATATATCAACAAAAGCAAATAAAAGAAAATTAAACATAATCAACAAAAGAAAATAAAAGAAAGTAAAAGAAAAAACCCACAAAAAGGAAACCAAAACAAGCCGAGAGAGAGAGAGAGAGGAACTTTCTCTGCAAATTCCAGTTAGTCAATAAGAGGAAAATGCAGAACAATCGGGAAAAGAAAATCTTCAAGAAATATAGCTGATGAATCAAATAGTCTTTAATCAGCAAATAATGTAATTCTCTGACTAACAAAACATCAAAAAGATAGGGAGGAAATAAATTAAGCATAGTAATCACACGCATTAGCCTCTCTCTGCTAACTTTAATTTTTTCAACCATAATCTCAGCAACCAAACGAAGATCATAAATTAAGGCCCACCGAGACCTAAAGAGAAAATTCCAAAACCCTGGAGTTGACTCAGGACGAGTTCAGCGACTCACCGAGAAGCAGCTATAGAGATTCTTAAGCCTCGATCCGCAAATCCTGAAAAGAAATCGCAACAAGAAATGAATAATTCAAACAAGCAACTTCAATTTTCCCGAGAAAACCAATATAAATTTGTCTCTTTAAAGGTTTCAAAATTTTTGCGAAGCGGAGCACCTGAAAAGAAGAAGAAAGAAGGAAGGAAGAAAAACTTGGGGAGAGAGGAGAGTACTTTAGAGAGAGAAAGAGAGAAAAAGAGCGAGAGAGGATGAAGAAGGAATGATTTGAGAGGCTGGCTTTTGAGGGAAGGCGAAGGACGGCCACGTGACGTGGAATTCACCATCGACCGCTTGGTTACACGTGTCAAGAAGACACGGTTATTCGCACAGAAAGCGTTGGGCCCCACTGAATGAGAGAGTGAAGCGAGTGGTGAACCCCTGCGCGTCCCAGTCTGACTTTCACATTTTTGTCGTTGTTTCGCATTTGTTAGTTTTCGAATTAGCAATTTCACTTGTACTATAACAAAAGTAGTTTTAACCAATCGTTTACATCATTTTTTTAAAACATTATTTTTATTTAAATTGAGGTTTAGATGTACATTTAAGTTTTAATCTAAATATGAAATAAAATTAAAATTTATATTTGATGAGGTAGTAAAAATAGTTTTTGATTTATCAACAAATTTAATAAAATCTTGATATTAATGATCTTAAAAAATATGCAATATAGATATTAATTTATTATTCTCTTCACTAGGAATATAATGAAAAAAGAATCATTTCAATTGGATAACAAATGAAGAAGTTATGATTTTTTTCTCAAATATACTAGTTTTTATTGTGGCACATATATCTGAGTATCAAAAGTTTAAGAGGAGTCAGAACTCTTAAAACTTGAATTCTTGATACTCAAAGAATTCAGATTTTGAAGGAAACAAAAACTTATTCAAAAGATTTTTAATATTAAATTTTAAATTTGAGTCCAAAGAATCCAAAGAGTTCTTAAAACAAACAAGATATTCGGGTTATTTCCCTTTTATACTTTACGCTAAATTTATTTAGATATTGTACAGACAAGATATTCGGGTTCTTAAATATAGTATACTAATTTAAAAAAATGATGTAGTATAAAGTTATCTTATTCTACAATGAAAAGAAAAGCATGTCATATTGTCAAGCTCTCATATGCTATAGTGTAAGAAAAACAATTTTAAAAAAAATAGTATAAAGCTATCATATTTTACAGTGAAAAGAAAATATAGTATACTAATTTAAAACAAAAAAGATATTTGGGTTCTTAAATATAGTATACTAATTTAAAAAAATGATATAGTATAAAGCTATCATATTCTACAATGAAAAGAAAAGCATGTCACATTGTCAAGCTCTCATATGTTATAGTGTAAGTTTTGAATTTATTCTCAAACACTCCCTAAAAAAATATTAAGGGTTTGTTTGGTAAATAGATTCGAATTAGTAATTTGATTTGAGTTAGTATGATTTGAATTAGGATTTGAGTTAATAATTAGAATTGTTATCTGAATTGACGTTTGAATGTACATTTAAGTTTTAATTTAAGTATAGAATAAAATTAGATTTTGTGTTTAGAGAGGTAGTGAAAATAGTTTTTGGTTTATCAACAAATCTAATAAAATCTTAATATTAACGATTCTAGAAAATATGCAATATGAATCTTAATTTATTCGTCTCTTGACTAGAAACACAAAGAAAAAATATTCATCTTAATTGGATAATAAATGAAGAAGTTATGTTTTTTTTTCCTCAATTATAGGAGAGAAAATTTTAGATTTTAATGTAGCAAAGATATCCGAGTATTAAAAGTTTAGGTAGGAATCAGTACTTTGAAAACTTAGATTCTTGATACTCAAAGGATACGAATTTTGAAGGAAACATCCACGTATCCAAAGGATTCTTAATACTTGAATCCAAATTTGAGTCCGAAAAATCTAAAAAGTTCTCAAAACAAACGGGCCCTAAACTTACAGTTTTTGGTGGCCCCAAGAGATTCTTAACCCCTAGTTATTTTTCTTTCTTCTGACCAATCTACCCAATCAAACAACTGTTAATAGTGTAGCATAATAAACAAACAAATAATTCAAAAAATAAACAATTATATTGAAAATTATGCAAATTGAGAATTGCAATAAGCACAATAACAATATAAAAACGAATAGAAAGAGTCGACGTCTGTGTACCACATAGTGTCCTTAAAACAGATTTACCCCTAACCGTTGGTGTTTTAGGAAACAACGGCAAACGAAAAGCTACATGCAAGACAAATTTACCCTTAACCATCGGTGTTTTAGGAAACAACGACAAACGAGAAGCTACACGCATCTCGTCACTACTTCAATGAACTTGATATATGCCCAAAAACTATCACATTGAAACCTAGCAGTAAATAAACATGAGCAAAGATTTTGTGTATTTTCTAAGTCCAAAAGACTTGGAATGGAAGCTAATTTATAGCTATACATTGGAGGGATATTACAATTGAATTTCTAAGGCCATAATCAGGTGTTAAGTCAACCATTAACTTGCCCATAATGTAGGTTGTTAACTTGCAATAATGTTAGGGATTTTAACTTTTGTAATTCCTCTGAATTAATCATCCACTAAATCATTTTAATGAGGATTTTAAGCAGCATTTTGGGCATCAAAAATTTCATTCATCCATATATCATTTTGAGCATAAAATACACTGTTTCGAAGATCTCACAGTGGACAACTCAAACCGAATTTGATCTTCTACAAAAATCAAATAGGACCCACCATAATCAAGCATCAAAATGGCCACAAAAAATAGTTAATAAACTATGTTTTTCCAGTAATCCTCTACACAAATGAAATTGATAGATGCCATGAATCAAAGTGAGGGACACAAAGTTTTGACATGGTGATAGAGTTCAACAGTTGGATCCTATATAGGATAGGTAGGTGTTACCTTTTGGACCTTATATTGTGAAATATATTTACTTTACAAGCTGATCAATAGACATAATGTCCTTGAACTGCTTTGACGTTTGTGTAAACGATGATATACCTCACACAAGAATCTTTCTTCGCACGTTTTAGTTCTTATTGTTATGTTCATTTTGGTCTTGAACATCTCCCTAGTTCTACAAGAATTTTAAAAAATTGAGCCCTACACAATCCTTCTTTGAAGCAACCCCACTTCTCTCTCTCCCACATAGGTAATTTCTTATTTAAGAGTAGCCTGTATTACTTTGCTTGGAATCTCAACACATAAGAGTCATCAAAAGCTCAGCTTGACCTTATCCTTATGGGTATCATTGTTTTCATTATCTAAATGGATAGGGCATAAGCCTCATAGTGATCTCTATTGGAAAAATAGTACGCAATGAAATTTTAAAATTTTTATATCAGAATATTTTCTAAAACATAAGTTTGACACACTATATACATAAATTAACCAAATCTTACTAACCTTGTATATGTTGAAAAGCTACCACAATCAATGAAGAAAAGTAACGTTCTAAAAAAGCCTCAACCAACTGTCTTCTTTGCTATTCTCTATCCATGATTGGAGTGAGTGTGGGCTCACGTTGTTCAGCTTTTCTGCCAGGTAACTCCTTCTAAACAATTAAGAATACCCAGAGTTATAATTCGTGATTTATGAATGATAGCTTTCTAGGGAGTTGTAGAGTCTCACTTTAGCTTTCTCAACTGATTTAAATAATAATGAGACTCACTCCTCTTTATATAGAGGTAGGTTGAGTCTAAGAGTCAGTCCTTATCAGATAAGGTCTCAAAAATTCAAATCAAAATCAATATCTACTAAATCCATGTAGAAACGCGTGATCTTTTTATCGCTTGGTTTTGGCCTGTCGAACCTTCTCAATTGACAGACTGAACTTAAGATCGGCCTACCGAACTTTCGATAAAAGATCCCTATGAATATTTATTTCCTACCCGAGATTCTTGGCATAGAGCCACAGTTTTAATTCAAATAACCCAATAGAGAAGCTATCTAATTAAAACAATCATATCTAGATAATCTCTAAGAAAATAAATATTCCTAATAATTCAACAAGTTTATCTTAAATTATTTCAAAATTAATCCAACTGATAAATCGACATGAATTATCTAATCCCGATAATTCAACAAGTTTATCTTGAATTAATTTTATCACAAAATTAATTCAACGATAAACAAACATGAATTATCTGTTTTTTTCTGAATTTTAGCCAATTTGATAAATTTGACATAAGTCACCAATTATTGGAAAAGCACGAAATATCGTTATAGGATTTTGTGAGCTAGCAATGGGGATCAAATGGACCTATATAGTTCAAGCTCCCAATAATTATGAAACCCAATATCACAAATATATATTTCATAATTATCAACTCCAACACTACTCCACTAAAAGCTTGGAGCTGCACTCTCAAACTATATAGAATTACGAAGCCTGAATAAATAAGTCTCTATAACATATCATAATGTATCGTATCCCCATAAGATTATCCATAATTGGCTTAAAGACAAGTTCTGTCTTACCTTCCTGATTATTTTTATCTTACGTTCCATTATCTCACTATCAGAAAACTTACCATCCAAAGACAGTATACCATTCGTTTACACCATGTATCCAAATGGTTGAATGCTCTAGTTTTCTAATTATAGGATAACACATAAAAGAGGATATCACTACTCCTAAAGAGGAGCTATGGATTCTATATCTATGAATAACAGGTCTATGCTATCAAAAGTCATGCCTCCGACGAACTGATAAGCATACCACTATTAAAATGTAGATGTCACCTTTTGGTACATCAAAAGACATAAGTCAAGACAACGGGCCTATTATTCATCTTAAGATTAAGATACAATACAAATGATTGTCTAAAGTCAATCGATTTTCCAAGACAAAAGTATTAATTCAAATCAATTCACTTTATGTCCCAATCCAACACATCATCACCTATGACAATGTGCCAATGTTTCTATTCGTGGAGTCCACCTTTGATGGTCAAGACAAACCATCTCCCAATAGGGATATAAACAACAAAACAATCTTTACATGAATAAAGTTGTCTATATAGACAATAAAACAATCTTTACACGATCTCATAATTTAGACTGTCACCTTAAGAATCGTGTCTTTCGCATAATTTGTCAATTATATGCCTAATTCTTAAAGGTTTGGACTGACAGTGTCAAACTTTTGTTTACTTTACATACATTCAACAAATATGAACATAAAGAGGCTAAGATTTGGTATGTAAATAATAAATAAATTAATTCTTTATTAATAAAAATGTCTCCAAAAAAATGTTACATTTTTACTCCTTAGGACATACACGTCCAATAATCTCACACTATCTTTACAACTAGGTTGTCCTTTTAAACCTGGATCTTAAGATCTCGGGTCAACTAGATTGGGTTTTAATTGTATCAACTAATTATTTTATGGGTTTTAGTCCCATTGTCCTAAATCATTTTTCTACTAACTCTCTGTTTAACCCTTTGGTTAGTAAATCTGCAATGTTATCCTTTAACATCACATGGTCAACCAAGATAACCCCATTTGAGAGTAGTTGTCTACTGGTATTATGTCTGCGACGTATATGTCTAGACTTACCATTGTGTATGTTGCGTTGTACCTTTTCAATTACTGACTGACTGCCATAATGTATACATATTGATGGCACAGGCTTTGACCACCTTGAATATCCTCTAAGAAATAGTGTAGACATTTTTGCCTCTTCACCATATTTATCTAAGGCTACACTCACACTCCAATGTGGTTCTGGCTATAACTATCTGCATTGAGAATTTTGCATTGCATAGTTGCACCTCCTAGTGTGAATATATATCCACTTGTTGGCTTTGAGTCTTTAATATCCGATATCCAATTTGCATCACTATATCCTTTTAGAACAATAGGATATCTAGTATAATGCAACCCATAAACACGAGTATACATTAAGTACCCCAGTACTCTCACTTTTGCTTTCCAATGGTAGCTTTTGGATTACTCATGTATCTACTCACTTTACTAACCGTGTAAGCTATGTCTAGTCTTATACAACTCATTAAGTATTAGACTTCCTATCACTCTAGAGTATCCTACTTGAGAAACACTTTCACCTTTGTTCTCGTACAAATATAGACTTGTTTCTATCGGTGTTCTGGCCACAATTTCTCTAGTATTCTGTCCACATAGTTCGACCAAATTAAAATGAGCCCTTTTAATACTTTAGAGATTTTAATTCCCAATATCACATTATCTAGTCCCATGTCTTTTATTTCAAATCTCAAACTTAACAATGAGCATATCATCTACATGAAGACATAGGATTACATAGCCATTTTTTGTATCCTTGACGTAGACACATTTGTCACATTCATTGATTTTAAAACCATTCTCCTGTTAGACATGTATGCCATAAGAAATAAAAATGTAATATGTTTTTGGAAATATTTTTATCAATAAAAAATTTATTTATTATTTATATACTAAATTGTTGTCCTCTTTAAGTTCATATTTGTTGGATGTATGATAAACACACAAAAGTCTAAAACTGTTAGTCTAAAACGTTTAGAATTAAGCATATGATGGACATATTATGCGAAAGATATGATTCTAAAGGTAACGGTCTAAATCATAAGATCTGTAATTGAGGGAATAAAGTTGGACGCTTTATTCATGCAAAGATTGTTATGTTGTCTATATCCCTAACAAAAGATGGTTTGTCTTAGCCATCGGAGGTGGACTCTTGATAGAAACATTAGTAAATTGTGATAGGTGATGATCTATTAGATCAGGACATAAAGTATAATTGATTTGGATTAATAATTCTAACTTTATAAATCTATTCACTTTGGACAATCATATGTGTTGCATCTTAATCCTAAGATGAATAATGAGCTCGTTGTCTTGACTTATATCTTTTGATGTCCCAAAGGGTGACATCCACATTTTATGGTGGTACGTATGTCGGTATTTTAGAGACATGACACTTGATAGCGTAGACCCATTATTCATAGATACAGAATCCATAGCTTCTCTTTAGGAGTCAATGATATCTTCTTATATGCGTTATCCTGTAATTGAAAAACTGGAGTGCTCAACCATCTAGATACATAGGTGTAACCAAATAGTATATTGTCTTTAGATAGTAAGTTTTTTTTATGGTGAGATAATAGAATGTAAGAGAAAAATAATCGGGAAGATAAGACAAAATTTATCCTTAAGCTGATTATGGATATCCTATAGGGATATGATACATTATGATATGTCATGGATACTTAGTTATTCGGGCTTCGTAATTTTATATAGTTCGAGAGTGTAGCTCTAAGCTTTTAGTGGAATAGCGTTAGAATTAATAATTATAAAACAAATATCTAGGATATTGTGTTTAATAATTATCGGGAGCTTGAACTATATACGTCCATCAAGTCCCCTTTGCTAGCTTATAATAAATCTTGTAACGATACGGCGTGCTTTTCCAATAAATTGGTGACTTACGTTAAATTATCAGATTGGTAGAAATTTGATATGATCAAATAATTCATGTCTATTTATCAATTAAATTAATTTTATGAGAATTAATTCAAGATAAACTTGTTGAATTATCAGGAAAATTTATTTTCCTAGGGATTATCTAGATATGACTGTTTTAATCAGATAACTTTTCTATTGGGTTATTTGATTTAAAACTGAGGCACAATCCAAAGATTCTTAGGTAAGAAATAAAAGATTTGCAGGGATCATTTATCGTAAGTTCGGTAGGCCGATCTTCAAGTTTGGCCTTTCGATAGAGTAAGTTCAGCAGGCCAATTTAGCAGCTTGGCCTATCGACTAAACGATAATCTGATCACGCATTTTTACTGATTTTATTAGATATTGATCTAGATTCAAATTTTTGAGGCCTTATCTGATAATAACTAACCATGGGATAACCTTTACAAATAGGGAGTGGATTTTCTGAAATATTTAGATCAGTTGAGAAATCAAAAGTGAGCATTCTAGTTTGTGAGTCTTTGAAACTCCTCGAAGAGTTATTATTCACAAATCATGAATGCTAGTTTTGTGTTTTCTTAATTGGTTGGAAGAAGAGTCACTGGGGAAGAGCTGAACAAAATGTGCCCATATACATTCCAATCGTGGATAGAGAATAGCAAAGAAGACCAGTTGGTTGAGGGTATTCTAGAATGCCTTTTTCTTCATAGATTTTAGGAGTTCTTTGGCATACAAGATTAGTAAGATTTGGTTAATTTATGTACATAGCGTGTCAAACTTGTGTTTTAGAAAATACTCTGATTAAACATTTTAAAATTTCCATTGCGTACTGTTTTTCCAACAATTGGTATTAGAGCCATGGTTTTCATATAAATTTATGAGTATGTGATCATGCTATATGAATGAATTATGTGATCTTGATCTCTCCTATGCTTGAATTTAATTTTTGAGAGAGTTGACACTATAAGATTTCTAAATATTTATGTTGCATGAGTTATATGGTGAATGCTTATTAATTAATTATAGTTGATTAAATTATTATTTAATTATTTATTAATTAATTTATGTTAGTTATGGTTCCTTAGATAGCAGTCTATCATCACTGTCTAGGAATTATTATTTAATTTTAAATTTGTAAAAATTTTGTAATTAAATAATCATTCAAAGTAAATACGAATCTAGAAAATAGATGATAGCGTTCCATAGGTATTTCCTGATTCTCTAATTTTATGTTTCTGAATTGTTGAAAATAAGGTCAAAAATTGCGTTAAAAATGTTTTTCTATAAAAAAACATATATTCAGCATGGTCAACAGGCCAAGCCCTCAGGTTCAGCAGGCCGATGGTTGTGGACCAATATGCCAAACCTCCAGGATCGAGAAGCCATCTACGGGGTAGAATTCTAATGGAAGACCAAACTTTCAAGTTCAACAGGCCGATCTATCATGACCGATAAGCTGAACCATGTAGATCGGCATGTTGGCAGAAAGCTAGGGATTTTAAAAAACAAGTGCTTTTTTCAGTGCAGTTTTGATTTTATTTTTGGGACAATTCTAAGAAATATAAATTTGGATATGACTGCAAATATAGAGTATTCAATCCATGTGGGATTGAAGACTTGAAGATGGATAATACATGAAGAAGGATACAAATTGAAGATTCAAGGATGAAGAATCGATAATATGTTTCAATTGATCTCTTATAATCTCTAATTTCTTTTCTCTAGGGTGGAACTATAATATTACGGCTATTTATTATTTTGCTTGTCTACATTATAATATGATTTGTCATGTATATTGAAAACATGTCATATAGAATACGAAGTGCCGCTCATTAAAAATTGTTCATGCATCTTTTTAAAATAAAACCTTGATTTCAAAAGATTGAGCAGGAGAAGGTTTTCAAAGAGAGAACCTACTGTTGAAAAAATAATACGCAGCGGAATTTTAAAAATTTTAAATCAGAGTATTTTTTAAAACACAAGTTTGACATGCTATATGTATAAATTAACCTGATCTTACTGACCTTGTATATGCCGAAAAGCTCCCGAAGTCTGTGTAGAGAAGTAACGTTCCAGAAGAGCCTCAACCAACTGGTCTTCTTTGCTATTCTCTATCCACGATTGGAGTGAGTGTGGGCTCACACGTACAGCTCTTCCTCAAGGTGTCTCTCCTTCCAATCAATTGAGAGAACCCAAAGCTAGTGTTCGTGATTTGTGAACAAGAGCTCTCAAGGAGTTTCAGATTCTCACTAGTAGAGTATCACTCTTAATCTCTCTATTGATCTCTGAATAACTCATTAGACTCACTCCCTATTTATAGAGGTTGGGTCTAGGGTCATTCCTTATCAGATAAGGTCTCATAAATTCGAAACAGAACCAAACTAGGGTCTATATCGGATAAGATACGAGTAAAAATGCGTGAAAACGCGTGATTTTTAATTCGCGCATAGGCAGGCCAAACTTGCCTGATCGGCAGGCCGAACTGCCGAAATAAAAATCACGCTAATATTTTATTTTTCACCTGAGATACTATAGGATAAAGCCTCAGTTTTCATTCAAATAACCCAATAGGGAAGTTATCTAATTAAAACAACTTTATCTAGATAATCTCTAAGAAAATAAATAGATTCCCAATAATTCTACAAGTTTATCTAGATTTAATTTATCCAAGATTAAATCAACTGATAAACAGACAAGATTTATCTGACCCCAATAATTCAAAAAGTTTATCTTGAATTAATTTTGTTTACAAAATTAATTCAACCGACAAACAGACATGAATTATTTGATTCTTCCAAATTTTCAACCAATCTAATAAATCGACATAAGTCACTAATTATTGTAAAAGCACGTTGTATCGTTACAGGATTTTGTAAGCTAGCAAAGGGGACCAAATGGACCTATATAGTTCAAGCTCCTGATAATTATGAAACCCAATATCCCAGATATACATTTCATAATTATTAACTCCAACGCTATTCCACTAAAAGCTTGGAGCTGCACTCTCGAACTCTATAGAATTACGAAGCTCGTATAGCTAAGTCTCCATGACATATCATAGTGTATCGTATCCCCATAGGATTATCCATAATCGGCTTAAGGACAAGTTCTGTCTTACCTTCCCGATTATTTTTATCTTACGTTCCATTATCTCACCATTGGAAAACTTACCATCCAAAGACAATATACCATTCGGTTACACCTATGTATCCAAATGGTTGAGCGCTCCAGTTTTTCAATTATAGGATAACGCATATAAGAGGATATCTCT
>CAMOHE010049002.1:0-13953 GCA_946598075.1 Artocarpus hirsutus | reverse complement strand
CTCTGTGGTCCTCCTGATGCCTTAGCTCGATTCTCACAATACTGTGCATAATCATTCTCCACTGATATTGCTGATGACACAAGCTCTCCAAAGTTCCAGAGTCATAGGGCAACTATCTGTCATCGAATAGGAGCCTTAAGTCCTTCGTGAAATTTGATACACCTTTCACGCTCCAATGCCACTGTTGAGGGAGCAAACCTCGCCAATTCATTAAACTTCGCCTCATACTCCCGAACTGACATATCGTCCTGCTGTAACCTATAGAACTCTGCCGCTTTGTGGTCCCTGTATCCCTGCGGAAAATACCTGTCATAAAACAACTCCTCGAATCTATCCCAATCAATATCATTATTGTTTTCCAGACGCTTTGCTTGTTTCCACCAGGTATTAGCGCCACCTTCAAGTTTATATGCTGCGAATTCCATGTGATACTCCGCTGGCACGCCAAGCGTATCCAAATGCTTCACGATCAAATCTAACCAATATTCTGCCACCTGCGGGTCCCCAGTTCTATCAAAGGTCGGTACTAACGCACGTCGAAACTCCTTAAAGTATGTATGCCGACGGTTAGCCTCGGAATCATCAGGTCTTGCCCTTGCTGCCATCTGTCGAAATGCAGCAAACATAGCCCTCATCATGCCCTCATCGTTTTCGAACTTGGCATCCGTTGTCGAGCGACGTCTATGTGCCATTCTCTCACTTCTGAAAATAAAATTTAGACTGTCAGTGGTATTCCATTGTCGTACCTATGTGTGCACAATTCCCAATGCATAACCTTGAGCTTTGATACCATTCTGTCACGCCCCGGAGTACGGGAGGTAACATGGTGGTTTAATTAAGTTAATTAAATAAAGATTAAGTTAAAAAGAGGGTTTTAGATTCAAATTTATGATTAAAAGTGATAATTTTTAAAATTTTTAAATGGAAGAAATTAAGGAAATAAAATGAATCGTTATAATAATTAAGCAAATAAAATAACATTAAAAATAATTAAATATGGGGTGAAACGTGTATGGGTCCCACTGGCCCACATATTGTGCACACACATATAGTACTGACAATATTATGATACAACCGCAGTCCAAAATAAAAGAGAAGTTAAAATCTTACATGCCTTGAATTGTAATCCAACCTACCAAGTTTTTCTACTGATCGTAAGTCCGGTCGGCGGACTCTTCTCCAATCCTATGTTGATATCCACCTAGGGTTAAGATTTTAAAACAGATAAAAATGTGAGCGAAAGGCTCAGTAGGACTATATTTGAAAATTATTCAATTTTAAAAGAAATTTCGTAAATCAAATAAACATACAGAAAACAAACTAGAACAATTAAACAAATAAATAATTAAATGAGAATTTAATAAAAATATAATCTTCACAAAATAATTCAAACAAGTCAACTAGAAAGAATACCGTTTTCCCTTCCTGGGCAAACCATATGTAATTCACCACCGTAGTGGCCCAGCTGGGTTTCTGGACCTGCCCCAAAGGTCGTTCACTACACGACCTGATCTCTGATATGGTATCATGCCCTAAAATATATATACATATATATATCTCTGATTCATAAAATCTCTTCTTTACCAGATATAATCATTTATATTCATTATGGGATTCATTATGAACATTTCTCAATCAACTGCTTGTAAAGATATTTAAATAGAATCATTTCCCAATCTATCAGTGAAAACATTTGATAAAACTCATTTTTGGCTTAAATCATTTTGGAAATAGGGCTACCAAAGAAGAGGGGTAGAAGTCCTACCTCAATATCTGTGTCAGTGTCCCACACCGTAATCCTGGTCCGCTATACGTTAGCTCCGCGGATCCACGCGTAATCCTAAATGCATAGTAACTTAGTCCATTAGTATCTAACCTGAGGTATCCTATGATATTAAATCATCTCATGGTGTCCTAGTGTGCCATTTAGGTTTACAAAATCATTATATAAAGTTGATATTTAAATCAGGATTCAAAACATTTAAAACAGGTGAAAATCATAAATTTTTTTTCCTTGCTCGGTCGGCCTGTCGGTTTCCCTGGTTCGGCCTGCCAGAAGTCCAAGTCTAGTCAGCCGAACATCTCTAGGTTTGGCCTGCCGGTCGGATGAATTCGGCCTGCCGATCCTTTGAATCCGGCCTGCCGAACACGAAGTTCGGCCTGTCGATCTAGAAAAATTTCAAAAATTTCCACGCACGGGTCTCAGCATTCTGAATTTCAAATCTTCAAATCTAACCTGTTTTCCCAATTCTCAGGCATGGATAATCATCATAAACAATAGAAAATCATAATAGAACACTTTTTAATTATTTAAAACAAAATTTAAGGAAGATTTTTACAAAAATCCAAAAATAGAGAAAATAGAGGAAAAATAAAAAATCTCGATTCCAATCCATTTTTGATGAAATAAAGCTTCAATCCTAGTTAATCTAAGTTACTCTAAGCTAGATCAAAGCTTTTCTAGACTCAAAAACTCTTAAATTTCAAAATGCAAGAAAATTTGAAAAATTGAAAAACTTTAGAAATTTTGAAAACTAACCTTAAATTGAAGCTTGAATCGTGTTTGTGGTTGCTTAATCGTGTTCCCGAGCCTTCAATCCACAATCTCGAAGCTTAAAAACGAATTTTGTTTCAAAATTTGGAGAGAGAATGAGAGAGAGTGAGAGAATCCGAGAGTGAGAGACGAGAGAGGTGAGCGAGAGAGAGGAGAAAGAAAATGAGAGGAAGAGAGAGAGAGGGAAAATAAATAGAGAAAAAGAAAAAGCAGTTGTGCAAAACTGTGTACAACAATACACTGTTTTCAAAAATTAAAATACTTCATTGAAAATTAAATTAACAATTAAAGATAATTTAGAATAATTAAAAATCACTAAAAGAGTAAATTAACACAAAGTTTCTTAAGTTTCACAAAATAATCAAATTAAGGTCAAAACACTTATCATGGCACACTAATTCACCATTTTACACTCTAATACCATTTAATCAACTTCAGGGTGTTACAGGTTAACACCTGGGTTACTCTGATATCTGTCCAACATTCCCATAGCAAATGCAATGTCAAGTCTTGTATAGACCTGAGCATACATTAGGCTTCCAACAGCTGAAGCATATGAAGTGTTTTTCATCTATTCATGTTTGAGCTCATGTTTTCGGCACTAGTTTAAATTGAACCTATCACCCTTCACAATGGGTGCCACACTTATGAATAATCCTTCATTCAAAATCTCTCTAGAACCTTGTTGATATAGGTCTCTTGAGAGAGACCCAAAATGCCTCAAGATCTGTCCCTATAGATCTTAATGCCAATGACATAAGATGCCTCTCCCACATCCTTCATTTCAAAGTTCTTTGAGAGAAATTGCTTCACCTCATATAGCAAACCCTTATCATTAGTTACAAGTAATATGTCATCCACATATAGCACATAGAAACAAATCCTACTCCCATTGACTTTCTGGTATATACATTGATCTATGATATTCTCTTCAAAACCAAATAAAGAGATAATATCATGGAACTTTAAATACCACTAACGAGAGGCTTGTTTCAATCCATATATTGATTTCTTAAGATTGCAGACTAAATGCTCACCATCACTAGGGGAAAATCCTTTTGATTGTTTCATGTAAACCTCTTCCTCTAGATCACCATTGAGAAAGGCCATTTTCACATCCATTTGATGCAAATCCAAATCAAAATGGGTGACCAATGCCATAATGACTCGCAGATGATCCTTTTTAGATACAAGAGAAAAGGTCTTCGTATAGTCGATTCCTTCTCTTTGAGTGAATCCTTTGGCAACGAGTTTTGCCTTATGTCTCTTAATATTACCCAATGAGTCTTTCTTTGTTTTAAAGACCCACTTACATCCAATGGTCTTAACACCTTCAGGCAACTCAACGAGATCCCAGACTCTGTTAGATGTAATAGAATCCATTTCGTCTTTCATGGCATTGTACCATAAGTCAGATTCCTTAGAACTCATGGCCTATAAAAATGTTTCAGGATCATTTTTGGCTCCAACATTGTAGTTAAACTCTTGTAAATACACAATATAGTCACTAGGTATCGCCGATCGCTTTTCTCTAGTAGATCTTCTTAATGTTGGTTCAACATTCTTTTGTTCAACAGGTTCCTGTATTGGTTGTTCAGTTGGATCCACTATTTCTTGATCAGCAATATGTGGAACTTGAATGACTTGTTGTTGTTCATCATGCATTGGAACTTCAGGAGTGTTGTGCACAACAATCAATCTATTATAAGAAGTGAAAGTTTAAGCATCTGTATAATCTTTCTCAGGAACAGTGTTCTAGGATTGACTGCTCCCACTAATAAGTCATTCTCAAGAAATTTTGCATTCCTTGATTCCATAAATCTAGTACTATGAGATGGATAATAAAATCTATATCTCTTAAACCGTTTAGCATAACAAAAAAAATATCCACTTATGGTCTTTGGGTCTAGCTTCTTCTATTGTGGATTATAAACTCTTACTTTCAAAGAGCTTCTCCAAATGTGTACATGCCACAAACTCGATTTTCAACCTTTGAATAACTCAAAAGGCATCTTTGGGACAGCCTTGGTTGGAACTCGATTTAACATGTACACTGCTGTCTTAAGAGCTTCAGTCCACAAGGACTCAAGAAGTTTGGAGCTAGCAAGCATACTTCACACATTGTGCAATAATGTTTGGTTTCTTCTTTTAGCTACACCATTCTAGTCTGGAGAACAGGGCATAGTGTATTAGGCAACAATCCCATGTTCTTGAAGAAACTTAGTAAATGGACCAGGTGCTTGGCCATACTCAGTGTATCTACCGTAGTACTCTCCACCTCTATCCGATCTCATGATCTTAATTTGCTTTCTACATTGTTTCTGTACTTCCACTTTAAAGGCCTTAAAAGCATCTAGTGCTTTGTTTTTATTGTTAAGCAAGTAAAGATACATGTATCGTGAGTAGTCATCTATGAAAGAGACGAAGTACCTTTGAGAGTACGTGTCCATGTTTGGACTACAAATATCTGTGTGTATGATTTCTAATAAATCAGAACTTCTCTTGGCACCTTTCTTTGACTTGTTGGTCTACTTACCCCTAATGTAATCCATACAAGTATCAAAATTAGTAAAATCTAAAGTACCAAGTACTCCATCATTTCCTAATCTCTTAATTCTCTCAATGGAGATATGTCCCAATCTTCGATGCCATAACATAGAGGATTCATCATTTACAACACATCGTTTAATACCAACATTTTCATGAATGTGCATAGTAGTATACATGACATCATTTTGAAAATTAAGACAAAAAAGACCATCAGACAGAATACCACATCTAATAAAATTATATTTATAAAATAAATTGAAAGCAGATTCTAAAAAATTAAAGGAATATCCGACTGATACAATTCTAAAAACTGAAATTAAATTTCTAAAAAAACTAAGAATATAAAATGTCTTTTCCAAATACAAAACAAAGCCATTACTTAAGACTAGTTTGCACGTTCCTATAGCCTCCACATATGAGCTCATCTTATTTCCATAATAGATGCTTTGTTCACTTCCCATTAGCTTCCGCAGGTTTTGCAATCCCTACAAGGAATTGTAACATGGATTGTAGAACCAGTGTCAATCCACCAAGTGTTATAATTAACATCAATCATATTGGATTCATGACAAATAAGTAAGAGTTGAGTATCTTTCTTATCAAGCCATTCTTAAAATTTAGAGCAGTCTTTCTTTACGTGTCCCTTCTTCTTACAAAAGAAGCACTTGAACTCCTTCTTAACATCTGGCTAGGCAGGAACCTTGCCTTTCCTCTTTTGCTTGGTTTGATGTTTCTCCTTATTACCCTGGGGTGCCAGATTTACTTTCTCTCCCTCTTCCATGATGAGTCTTCTCTCTTCTTGAACAGACATGGTCAAAAGCTCATTAATTAACCATTTGTCTTTATATGTGTTATAGGAGATCTTAAAGAGACCATACTTAGAGGGTAGTGTCTTTAGAATGTACTGTACTAGGAACGAATCAAACATCTCAACCCCAAGTGTCTTGAATTGAGCCACAATGTCCCTCATGCACATGATATGCTCACGCATGCCTTTTATATAGATAAGCTTCAAGGAGGAAAACTACATTATTAAAGTGCTTGCCAATGCTTTATTTGAAGACTCAAATTGCTAATCAATAGCCTTCAATAGTACTCAGATATTGTCATATTGATCAACCAAACCCCTAATCCCAATAGAGATTTTGGTCTTCATGAACATAATTGGAGATGATTGGATCGCTCCCATTTTTCATATCGACCAACGTCATTTGGAGTGTTGGTCTTAGTGATAAAGGGCAGTTTATCCTTTCTGATGGCATAGTCGATGTTCATCCACCCTAAATGAAGGAGAATCCTCTCCTTGCAAATTTTATAGTTATTATCCTTAAGCTCTGGAATATCACATTTCATATTAGATAAATTAACAGGTTGAATTACTGCAATACATCAAACATTCATGCTCAAGTCACAAAGTTTAAAGCTAATAACTATATGTCATGTTTTATGAATCTAAATCATGCAATAAGAATTATAAATCATATGACATATAAAAACTGCCTATGGGCTAAGTTTCTAGCTCATATTGATTCACATATAACCATATGATGAAACTATTAAACTATATTCCATTTCTTAATTCTTGTGGGCAAATTAAGAAAATAATTTAATATTTCATCCTAACCAATCATATTTAATATAATAAAATTTCCTGTGGGATAACTTTCATTATACTAAATATAATTAGTTACAATTAATGCCCGTTTAACTAAATGTGATTTGAAAAACTTAACGTATAATTTTAATATAATCTAAGATGCTGTAGCTACTCTTAAATTAATTAAAATTATACAAATCACTCAAGATATTTAATTTTTCATGCACAAAATATTCATGAATTTGCATGTATTAAAAAAGAATAACAACTAAAGAATACATGCAAAATAAATTATGCAAAAATTTAATAACATATCTAAAATAAATTTCCAAAATTTTATTTAAACATAAATAATAAAATTTTGGATTTTATTAAATTCATTTTAGATTTATTAAAAATTAAATTTCTAAAATGCCCAAATAAAAATTCTGTAATGTCGAAACAGAATTAATTAATTTTTTTTTTATTTTTCTTGCCCAAAAAATGATATGTCGTTTTGGGCATTAAGCCGGAAACGATGTGTCGTTTTGGCCTGTCAGAAGCCAAACATTACATGTCCAAATAACATGTCGTTTTTTTGGGGGAAGGAGCAAAACAACATGTCATTTTCTTCACTAAAAACGGGCCCCCTCCCTCAAAAACGTCGTG
The DNA here is from genome assembly GCA_946598075.1 of Artocarpus hirsutus. Lineage (NCBI taxonomy): Eukaryota > Viridiplantae > Streptophyta > Magnoliopsida > Rosales > Moraceae > Artocarpus > Artocarpus hirsutus. The sequence continues at coordinate 6,604 of CAMOHE010049002.1, read as the reverse complement.
TCAATTTTTGGAACCCAGAAATTGTTTTTTCATGCAATTTTGGTTCTTCACCCAAAATTAACCCAAATGGGTCCAATTGCAGATCTTGTTAATTCTATATCTTATGGGCACTAAAATTGACGTTTTAAAAACCCAAAATGTTATAAAATCAATTTCCTAATGATTTCTAGTTTTCACCAAAAATCATCAAAAAATGATTTCAAATACAACAAAAATTTTGGGTATTTTGAAAAAAAAAACCATTAAACTCTATTCAAACATATCAAGGCAGAGAAAAATATCACGTTCTGATACCACATGTAAGAAATTTATATATATAGAGTTATGATTTTTATATACTTATAAACTAAATTGCATGAAAATCATCTAAATACAAAAACCTAAAAGAAAGAAAATCTAAACTCCAGTCATTGATAAATACAGTTAAATGGAGAATATCCCTGTAAAAATTTCTGAAGAAATTTTATAAAAGAAGAGGCTCTTCTAAACCTTTTGCAATTTCAGAGAGATGGTATATTTCTAAAATAATTGCACAGGCTTAAGGACCCTCTTACGTGATATTTATAGATACCTACCATCTGGGTGTATGTTACCTTTCAAGAAAAGAGACATTTTTCTGAAGTGTTATAACAATTCTAAATGTCCTTTGGTTGACACCCTTTTAAAAATACATGTCTATTAGACCACTTAAATTTATTTTTATTTATTTATTATCATTTAAAAAACCAAATAAATTAAAAATAACATTTGTGGTTCATGGACTCAAATTGGGTCATTAAGTCATCTTAGTAAAGTTCTGATTGACCCATATCAGTCGAGCAAAGAAACTATTAATAAGCCAATTAAAGAAGGCCATGAATAGAAACTAAGGGAACAAAAGGTGAGCAAAGGATTATATAATGGAGGTAACAACACCAATTTATTGCAATGGAGTACCTCCAAGTATGAAAAACTTATATAGGTACTTCAAACAATCCATGAATGCCTCTAGCATAATAGTCATCTAGATGTCTTATGACATCATCCACATCGATGATTTGCCCCCTTTTCTCACTACTGAGGACACTGATTGGTTCTCCCACTTTACTCAAATTAATATGCGAAGTGGCATCATACGAATCTATATGCGAAGTGTCATGGCATACTTCAAGTATGAATCTATTTCTACACTTTAATGAGTTTTCAACAAATTTTTTTACTTGTTATCTGTAATAGATAACAATCTTTGTTTTTTTTTTTTTTTTGGTTTTTTAAGCAGTTATATAGGCACATTGCCCAAGTAGAAAATATCTCGAAAAAAATGGATTAATCACTTCTTTTGTGCTAGGCCAAATAAGGCTGGGGTTGAAGAACTAGCTAAGTTGCTCAATGATTTTTTGGATCATGCAGACATCGACCAATGTAATTTTACGTTATATAATTGTGGAGGTCATTAGATGTTAGCCTTCATTTACTCCAAATAAGATAGGTAATATAGTTAAATCCACTTGTCCATGAAGTATGTCCTGACTTCAAAAATGATGCTCCAATTATAAGTGTTCTTGTTAACTATACTAATTATTATTGCTAATTTATATTACTTTTTGGCCAATGTATTGAGGGCCCCAAATGAGTGAAATTTGAACATAAGAGCTCAACTCACTTTCAAGACGCCTCAAGGAAATACCAAATTCCTAATACCAAAAATATGTATTCCATTATCTATGCAAATTGAATTCTAATTAAAAATGCATGAATAATATTTAAAATAAAGTGTGGCACAAATAAGCTTATATTTTAAAAGTATGATACTATATGTAATTTTTTTTAGAAACTATGTCAACATTCTTTATTATTGTTATTATTATTATTATTATTATTATTTTGCCAATGACTATGTCTAAAGTCACCGTCAATTAATTTGTAGATTCCGTCCGTCGTTGAGACGCTACAATTACATGACGACCAAATGATCATGTCTTATTTCATTTTTCTTTTTTGTTACCAGCAATTAATTCTTTTTTTTTCCCCTGAAAATCACCAGTAATGAATTCATATGAATAAAATCATAAATTAGATTCCAATAGAAAATTATAAATACAAAGATATAATTTATATCCACATATACTCCTGTTAATAGATTAAATATTTTTTAAACCGAGAAGGAATATGTTACTATGAAAATGCTTCATTGACCAAATTAATTGACCAATTACTTGTCTTATTGGGTCATCTAGCAAATGCATACAAAAATTGACAGGCCTAACACTAATAAAAGGCCTACATTTATATATAGATGCATTATTGATATTATAATCGTGAAGCCGTATGGAATTTATAAAGAATTTTTTTGGATCAGAAGTGAAATAGACTGGTAGGAGACAGTCAAAGGATAGGTGAGATGTAACATAACGTGGGGACCCACAAGTTGTATACAAGGAGACAAATTATTCCATTGACATGGATAAAAATAAAAATTATATAAATATATCAAATTGAAGTATGCATACTGTATATTGGAGCTTATTTATTACTAATATTTGCAACACCAGCCATCCATTCGTCTTGATTAGGAGAATTATTTGAGAGAGAGGCCCCCCAAGGACCGATACCATGCATCTAAAATTAAACAAGAAAAAAATACAAAGATAGAGGAGGAGAACAAAGAAATTTAACGGTGGATGGATTGTATACTTATATCCTTATATGAATTAGAAACGGAGGATAGAATTCACTAGTAAGAAATGCTATAAATGGTACTTTCTATATAAACAAATTACAATTATAGAATCCGGCAATTATTATTATAGTTAGTATAATTATTAGTGTTTCGATGATTAAAAAAATAATTATTTATATGCTATTAATGTTTTTATGTCTTAAGTATGAAGCTTCATAATTGTTAAAGAATTTTAAAAACTCAAGATTGCTTAAAGTGGATATCAAGAAAATGCTTGGGGCTTATAAAGAAGATGAATATTTAAAACTAAGCATTTGAAGCTTGAAGAAAACATTAACAAGCATTGAAAAAATAGGTTAAAACCTATTTTTGAGCTTGTATGATGTTAGAGCATGCATGGATTTTTTTTCAAGATTTTTGGCTCAAATTTTGATCATAATTGATCGTATAGAAACCACATTCGGAGTAGAAAACCTAATAACTTTACACAAGAAAAAGTGAAAAATATTTTTATAATTTATTTTACATATTATAAAATATATTTATACTATTTTAAAGCTTAAAGTCTTATTTTTGACATTAGAATTAACCAGTTTGCAATTTTTTCTTATTTTCATCAAAATTGGTCTTGTTTGCACGTTTAAAGGTTGTTTTTCACTATAGCCCAGTTGACTGAACCCTGTGTATGGTGGTCAACCATCTTTCCCTAATGGCTATTAATTTAAACCATTGGAAACAAGCCTCCAATGGCTAGTAAGCTAGGTTTTTGGTATAAAAACCTTATTTTCAATCTTGGGGACACTTTTTGTCACTTTGAACTTACCATAAATCATATTCTAAGTACTCTTTCCTCTAAAATAGCTTCCAATATTTTTGAGCGAACAAGCTATCTCTTGAGTCAAAAACTTGTCTAAAATTTTCATTGTGTGCTTCTATATCTCCTTTGTTATTTCAAATTGTATTCAATATGTTATTAACATGTGCTACTGAGTGAAGGTGTACTTCAAATCCTTACTAAAGCAAGAGTAATAAGTTTCCAAGCCTTCTAATTTTAGGGTTGATAGGTTAGCCAATATTTGTATAAAATTGGTGATTGTAGAGGTTTGGTGAACTTCAGGTAAAAGAACTCACTAGATATGATCGTGTCAAAATCGAAATAGATTAAGAGGCAAAGTTGTGTCTAGCTTGGTAATAATGGATCTAGGTATCTATTTTGGGTTTTGTTGTGCTTATCTTATGTTTAGTCATGTAGCATCAAATTTTGAATATTGTGGGTGGATATAGATTATATTCCATTTGCATATCTTAGTTTGTTGATTGCTTGTGACTTGATTATTTAGGCTTCATGTTATTAAGTTTTGGCTCTAATATTTCAATAATTGTAAAAAGATAGAAAAATTTTTAAAACGCAATTCACCCCATCTTGGGTAGTTATTTTTAAGACAACAATATGTCATGTTATTTAATGAACTTAACATCAAAATATATATAAAATTAATTAAAAAAGTATTTTAAATTATTTAAATGACATGACATAATGTGATAAATATTACTTGATAACAGAAGATAAAGTGATTTGAACCTCGTTTACTTTCTACAACAACTTTTTCCTTTAATTTTCTAATATCCTTCTTAAATAAATACAATTATTATTAAAATTTGTGTCATAATGCTGTCATAATGCATGGGTGTGCTAAAATAATCAATTGCAAAAGTGGTTAGTGGAGAAAATTCAATAAGATTTATCTCGAAAAACAGGGGGAAAAAAAGTCAATAAGTTTCTAACGTGGAAGCCTATCTGATTAAAAACGTGGTAGGAACTGTCTTTTGTGGTACTTCTAATGAAAGTTAGTTAGAATTAACTACAATATTAAAAATGTTGCTAATAATGTTGCTAATAGTGGTCATGGTTGTCTGTGTACCTCTTTCACTTCACATTTTAGTTTAACAAAGTTAAAATTAGGGATATTGATTCAAAAAATTTCGGTTAAAGAGACGTCTTTCTATCAATATTGACAAAGTATTCTTCCAAAAAAAAAGATTATTAAACAAAGCTAGCTTTTGTGGAAAATTTGGACTCTAGATGATTGACCAGCCTTTGAAATTCAAGTTGACAACATATATTAGCGAGAAAAATATACTAATTGGTTGCCGATATTATTGTATAGTCCCTTTTAAAAAAATGCAACTAAGGAATTTGTCACATGCGAATGTGATGGGGGAAAAAATCACAATAGGGACTTTTCATGAAAACATCAGTCTTACTTTATTCCAAGGTGCTGATTTCCGCAGTATATAAAATTCATGGTGATTAAATTAGATTAGATGATAATACCAATTGCGCCCACCAATCAGAATCACAGCAGTTGTGAAGCTTCTTTGAAACTTGATCAAACAGCGTCATTATGATCGATATTATTTTATCATATATTTTAATGGCTACCATGCATGTGACATGGTGCGGTGCAGGATATGGATCATATCATGTGGTGCCATGTCATACCATGTATGTATATATGTATGTATGTATGATGGCACCCTCTTCTAATGTGAATAGACAATTAAGGGCAGGGAGACCAATGTAAGAAGAAGACAGACATCCTCATTCTCAAATAACGCGGTTAGATCCGCATTAATCGGCTCACGTATTCTCATGCAGATTAAAATATATATAAATGTGAAGAAAAAGGGGCAAAACACTGTTGGCCGTTGACCTCCATCACAGGCTAAGTTTTAGAGTGAATCTTTTTACTTTTGTATTCAAATGGGGACAATAATATTGGCGGTACTGCTGCCTTCCGCAGGTGTGTAAGCATATATTGCCTTCATACTAGTGGTGTTTTATGTTGGAAAAAAGGTAATCGGGTGAAGAAAAAATTGATATTCATTAGTATAGATTAATGGAGGTTATAATTCTTATATTGTAACATCTAAATGAATGGTTTACTAGCAGATTGTGAGCATCATTATCATCAGAAATAGATACAACCGATGGTTTAATAAAAGATTATGAGCATCATTATCTCAAAATGGAGGGTTACAAATCACTAGTACAAAATGTGAATTCCACAACGGTTTATAACCGTCGTAGAAACCTCTGTCGTGGAATAAGACCGACTTTTCACGACGGTTTTTTATCGTCGTGTAATAGAATAATTGACGCGCGAGATCGGCAGAAGTGTTAATTTTTCACGACGGTTTTTCACCAAAACCATCGTGGAATCTTAGCCTTCCACGACAGTTTTTCATCAAAACCGTCGTGGAAGCTCAGCCTTCCACGACGGTTTTTCACCAAAACCTTCCACGACGGTTTAGGTCAAAAACCGTCGTGAAAATTTGGTATTTTAAAAAAAAAAAAAAAATTCTCCTGTAATTTCAATTTCCTACGGGATGGCCAGTCCCGTATGTTATCCATTACATCAAGGCCCTAATTACATACAATAATTGTTGTATATTAAAAATTAATTTGTATTTACAAGATCATTTTACACTTGAGCTATTTTGAGCACTTTGTTAATCTACTATGACGTGTACCTATCTAAAAAGCACAAACCTATTTACAAATTATACCCACTCTAATCTAACTTCATGTATATCTGTATGTATATAAACTTCTTTTTTTCCTAAGGCTTGTATACCACTTGTAATTATATCCCGCATGAAATGTAGAATAAAAAGACCACATTCTATATTTTCTTGTTGTCTTGGGCACTTACGTTTAGAATATAATGTTCCGTTTGGTCGGTTTGTGACACCGATTCCCGCTTGAAGCTTCCAATCATTAAGTGCCCTAATAATGTATCATGTTTAAATAATAAATAAATTAATAGACGATACAATTATGTGAGACTAAAAACAATTAATTTTGTAAGACAATATTAATACTTACAATCTTGTGACTGATAAGAAATCTTCACGTGGTGGGTGTCCGAGGGGGTCAAACCA
>CAMOHE010049001.1:0-72961 GCA_946598075.1 Artocarpus hirsutus | reverse complement strand
TCAAACTCTTTAATTTATGTGTCAAATCTATTAGTTTTAATGTTACTCTACTAAAAACCTGAAACTAAACTCTTAAGATTATAGTAAAATTACTCAAAGAAAATTAGCGAATAGTCCATTGATTTAATCATTACATAAAAGTCAGTCCTCCATAAATACTTCATAATAAGAGCTAGGTTCAATTTTCGTTTACCTCTCTTCTTATATCTTAATCATTGACTTCCAATAATTCTCTAATGAACAGTTAATTCATAATCTTATTATGAACGAGTGCTCTACTGTTCAAACCTTGAATTATCACTCAAGAGAACTATTTTTCTAACTTCCATAGGGAAGGAATGGATTCCATATCTATATAATGTTATTCCCAACCATTTATTACATTATATTTCTTAGATGCTAAGTTACGATTTGTGCTTAGACAAATCTTACTATACAAGTCAAAAAACATAATGTCATAAATAGGAGTCTAATAAATACTCAGGATTAAGACTGTCAAATATATGATCATCATAGCGATAAATTTAAATACTCTATTTGTAACGGATAATTATTAGAGATTTAAAATTTATCTAGTTCAGTCATATATAATCTTATTACATAAAGTACCTCCAATCCAATGTCTCTACATTAATAGTCCAGATAATAACTATTTCATTCTAAATGAGATTGGACCGCGCTTGTAATATTTAATTAAAGATCCCAAACTTTAATTAATTATTACGGACTATTTAGATTATTATCTATAAATTTTATCCCTACGTATATAACACTTATATGCTAAATTTATAGTCACATAAATAATCATGGAATTTTCTTGATGTTTATAACTATATTCATAGCACATATATCAACCAAAATAATTATAAATATCACTTTATTTATTTACTATCAAAATGTATAATGTCACAGCTTTTAGGGCATTAAACCCAACAGTCGCGTCATCTAAATATGCGTCCTTTTGGAGATAGGTTGTAAATGATAAAATGGATTCAATAATGTCTAACGGAACTTAGGTTTTGGTTGATCTCCTTTCGGAATCGAAACAGATATGCAACAAGTAGGTGTTTAGAAGAAAGTACAACACTGATGGGTCTATACAAACATTCAAGGCTAGATTGGTAGCTAAATGCTTTAAACAAAAAGTGTTATAAACTACTTTTATACATATGCTCCGGTAGTTAGGTTATCTATTAGAGTGCTATTGGCAATTGCTTCAATATATAATTTGCATGTGCACCAAATGGATGTAAAGAAATGGTGATATTGATGAAAAAAATATATATGGAATAACCCGAGGGGTTTGTGATGCCTGAAAATGAAGATAATATTTGTAATTTAAACACATTGCTTTATGGATTAAAGCAAGCACCAAAACAATGACATGATAAATTTGATTTGGTTAATCTTGTTTCATGGTTTAAACATAATAATGCATATAAATGTATTTATTCTAGATTTATAAATGATTTTGGTATGATAATTTGTTTGTACGTTGATGACTTACTTATCTTTGGAGCAAACATACAAGAAGTGAATAATAATAAGAAGCATTCAACTTCAAAATTTAAGATGGAAGATCTTGGTGAGGTAGATACTATCTTAAGTGCGAAAGTGAGGAAGCATAGTGGGGGTTACTCATTGTGTCAATTTTATTATATTGAGAAAATGCTTCTTAAATTCAATCATTTGAAGTTTAAAGAAGTGAATCCCTCATATGATTCTAATATTAGATTACTATAAAATAATGGCCGAGTGGTAGCACAGCTTGAGTATTCTAGTGCAATTAGTAACTTGATATATGTTATGCATTGTACAAGGCTAGACATTGCATTTGCAGCATACAAAATATCAAGATTTATAAGTAACCTAATTGTTGAACATTGGAAAGCAATTGGAAGGATACTTAGTTATCTTAAAAAGACTATTAATTTGGGTTTGTTTTATAATGCTCATCCCATGGTACTCAAAAGGTACATCGATGCTAGTTGGATAACCAGTACAAGTGATGATAAATCTACATTTGATTGGATTTTCACAATTACAGGAAGAGCCGTGTCTTAGGCTTCTACGAAACAAACATGCATAACTCACTCAATGATGGAAAGTGAGTTCATAGCACTTGCAACTGTGAGTAAAGAAGCAGAATGGCTAAGAAATATATAGCTTGATGTTGAGTTATGGCCATAACTGATGCCATCTATTTCTTTGTATTGCTATAGTAAAGCTACATTGTCTAAATCTTATAAGAAAGTTTATGATGGAAAGTCTAGACATATTAGCTTGAGACATAAATATGTGAAACAACTAATAGCCAATGGTGTTATTAATGTTGTTTATGTTAGGACTAATAAGAACCTAGCGGATCCCTTGACAGAAGGTCTTTCGAGAGACTTAGTCAACGAAACATCTAGTGGAATCAGACAAAAACCTTTTGTGTAAAGAGTCACCGATGATGGTAACCCAACTATGTATTAGTTATACCGCTATTCCATAGTTAAATGTGGTAAAAACAAGTCGTCGGGACCGAGTAAGCACCGAAAATTTTTTCCAAGATGTTTGGTGCAAAATAGCTATAGGATTGAGGTTGAATTGATGCTCTTAATGAAGTTTAATTCTCAAAGTAGCTAGAGACTTGATTTGAAACTTCACCTAAGTGGACATAAGAAATGGTGTTGTTTCTAACAAGATCGTGGTTTAGTCTTGTAAATGTTTATGAATCCAAGATAGTGCACAAGGCTAGAATAATGCAAATTTATTAGAACATAATTTGGATTCTAAGATATCTTATATGTGATATATTTCTGGTATTTGCTTAGGAGACAAAGTTCAATAGAAAGCACACTATTGTCTTGTGAATACTTTGAAGTATATTCACTAGTTGAAGGTTAAAATTGAAAGATACCTTTTTGTATGTATGAGTTTATCATTGTTTGATCTAGAAAAATATTACAATCTTGTAGGAAATTGTTGGAGAGATTGTAACATATCTCTAACGTGTTTGAGAATCAAAGATCATATTAGAATGGTAAGAAAAACACAATTTTGATGTGTTTCTTGGAGCGCCTTGGTGCTAGGCTGAGGTAGCTTTGGTGCTGCGATGCGTATTGGGTTTTATGAGAAAAATAGGTGTAGTGCACCTTTTCAGCACCGCGGCGCTCTCCTAAGTTGATACAAGTTGAATAAATGTTTTTTGACATGTTTCGAACTGGTATAAATATTAGTTTTATACTTTCATGCAAAATTAAACATCTATTAGTGACAGATATATTTGTTGTAATAGATGCATTAATATATGAATAGATACTTATACAAATGAAAAGATACATGCATAATTAAAGAGGTTCCTTTAAGTAAATGTTATATAAGTTGAACCGGTTGTATCCATTTATGAAATGATACCTTTGTCAATTATTAAACTCCAAAATTATTATAGAATTTATGGCTTATTCCAAAACACTATATTGTTGTTAGATATTGTGTTCAAGTATTTGTTGTATCTTGGGGGTAATTTGTTATGAAACTCGTAAGCAAACTTTGAGAAGCAAGAGTAAATAAACCCTTTAAGGAAAGTGTCCATACATGCTTTAAACACGTTTCCATTTTCTAGAATTTCTTAGCCTATGTTCTATCCTTACACACAAACTACTCTAATAGTTAAGTTATATCTATATTGAAGCTAACACAGTTGCTAGTGGTTTGGTTTTGTATGCTCTTTCTCTAGACAATAAACTCATTTGGCTAGAGAAATCTCCTCCACCTTTTGAGTCTGTTATTGTACAAGATGCTATGAATTATTAATAACAATTTTTTTTAACACACATCTATTCTATTACTAAATAAGCAAAAAAATAATAAAATAGCAATTGAAACTTTATGAGTGATAAAACTTACAAGCATGTGGTCCCAAATTGCTAACAAAATAAGACGCATTGTTCAATTTTTTCCCCACTAAAATTAGCAAATTATCCCTTAATACCACCCTAAAATAAATAAATAAATGTTGCCTTAAAGGCTTAAAGCCTTCCTTTTAATTATTATATATAGGGACATTTATCTTTCTATATTCTTTGTTTTAGGTAAATTCAAAAACTATCCTTTTGGTTTTCGATCTCATCGAATATATATTTTTAGATTATATTTAATACACGAATTTATATCTTACCTCAGTTAATAGTTATTTTGACATTTAAAATGACTAAATTATTCTTAAGTAAAATATAAAAAAACTAAAACTTTCAAAAAATAAGAAGAAAACAAAAATAAAAACACAAAAAACATTTATTTTTGATGGTATTTTATATATTTTTGAAGGTAAAAAACTTTAATATAAAGTTTTTTTAAGTTTTTTAAGTTGTCTTATTTTTTAATTTGAAGGTAATTTGATAATTTTAGGTTAAAATAAAAAATCAATTAGATAAAGATATAAATTAAAAGTATATTGTTTTAATAAATAAATATATAAAATGATAATAACCTTTGGATATATATAGTTACAGTCGTATACCCGGAAAACGAATTAAAGGCTTAGAAGGCATAGTTTTCTAACTTTTTCCCCCTTTTATTGTCTTTCCCAAAATCCCGAATTGCGCAATCCCGTAAACCCTAGAAACCGCCATCTCCACCGTTGAGGGAAAACCTACAAGCTTAAGCTCAGCGCAATGGCATCCGGTGCCGCAACCAGTGTCGTTCCGGCGAACCGGACAGCTAGAAGGGGTGGCGGCTCGGCGATGGACGACAAGCTCGAATTTGTCACGACGGAGGGAATCGAGCCGATTCTCAGCTTCGACCAGATGGGAATCAAGGACGATCTGCTCCGAGGACTTTATGGCTATGGCTTCGAGAAGCCCTCAGCCATCCAGCAGAGAGCCGTCAGGCCAATCATCGAAGGCCGCGACGTTATTGCCCAGGCCCAGTCTGGTACCGGAAAGACCTCCATGATTGCTCTTACCGTCTGTCAGCTTGTCGATACTTCCACCAGAGAGTACGTTTCGCTTTCTCTATATAAATTTTAACCTACAGAACTTTGATTCTCAGAAACCTAATTTTTATTTTTTCACTATTAGTACGTTGGGGCCTTGGTAATACTTTCTTCATTAGCAGTTCTGGAGCACACAAGATTGTCCTAGGTCTAGGACTTTTTTTGTCATGTTTCCGGTTAGAGAATTTCTTTTGAAGTAGAAGTGAAATATTGTTGATGTGTCAGATAAAACATAACTAGGCTTCGCAATATCTTTAATCTTACAGAACCCTAGATTAATCTGTAGTATTAATGGATTATTGTCCTGCTTTGTTTATAAGGTTTTTCAGGGGCATACAAAATTTTTGGCGTCTCATTTATATGGTAATTTTTTTTGTTTGTTCCATGGAAGAATATTTCCGGTATTTAGGTGATAGAGTATGCTTACGGAGGAAACTTGATTTGGGATTTCAATACGCAGATAAAAGGATTCAGAAATTGTTTCCTTTGAGGGTGTGAATATTCGATTTGGAATTTTGGAGGAAAATAATTTTTATTGTGCTCGATGTTTTCTCTGTAGAAGGTTGTAGTTCCTAATTACGCTTTAGGTATAAATAGACCATTTATCATTGCTTAAGTTGTACAACAACGAAAGGCTGTTTCCCAGGGCTAGCAGTTTTGCTGTTGGGTATCACGTATCAGCATTTATTCACTTTATAATTTTTGGATTTCAGGGTTCAGGCATTGATCTTGTCACCGACAAGGGAATTGGCGACTCAGACCGAGAAAGTAATACTTGCAATTGGCAGTTACATAAATATACAAGCTCACTCATGCATCGGAGGGAAAAGTGTTGGCGAGGATATTAGGCAACTAGAATATGGTGTTCATGTGGTGTCTGGGACTCCTGGCAGAGTCTGTGACATGATCAAGAGGAGAACATTACGTACCAGAGCCATTAAATTACTAATTCTAGTGAGTTTTCTCTTGTGGTTTCCCCTTTTTATCTGTAGCTTCTGGGATCTTCATAGTTTCTTTCCTCCACATTTTTTGATATATGATCTTTGTTGCTTATCGCCAGGATGAATCTGATGAAATGTTGAGCAGAGGATTCAAGGATCAGATTTACGATGTGTACCGATACCTTCCTCCAGAGCTTCAGGTTTAATTTCTCTCTGCATATATTTTACACATTTATATGTACGTGTGGGCACATCTGTATTTGGTGTTTGAGAATGTGCTTATGGTTTCTTTTGGTTTGTTAGTGCCTGTTTGAGTGTTTATTTTGCGGTTTTAGGTATTATAAGATCTCTCTCTTTATTTCCAAGTGAGTAAACATACTTGTCTGGGTTAATATGCCTTCTGACATGGATATCCTATTTCATTGGTTACTCTCTTTCAGTGTTATTGTTATTGGCTTACTGAACAGGGTTGAAACTTCTTGTTTACTGTTACTATTTTATAGCAAACTGAAATTCCGAAGTTTAAAATGCTCTCATGTTTTCACATTGTATATTTTTGATGGCCTACATGTTCCCCTCCCTCTCCCGTTGTTTTTGTTTTAATGAATTGTTCCTAGCATTTCCTTGCTTCCTTTGGCAATCACAGAAGTTTGGATCTTATGGGTTTGATTTTACTTTTTCCATTGAGGATGTGATAATGCCCTGTTTGTTTTGTCTTGTTGTTAGAAGTATAGCATGTTTAACTTTGAACATAAACTACTACTATTTTTTTTGGTCGTTTTTATCTCTGAGCTGCAAGACTTGCATAAACTAGTATGTGCGTCGAATGATAAGTCGTCACTTGTTATTTGCCAATGCAGGTTGTCTTGATTTCTGCTACCCTTCCACATGAAATACTTGAGATGACAAACAAATTTATGACTGATCCTGTGAGGATTCTTGTTAAACGTGATGAATTGACATTGGAGGTAAGTGTTTCTCTGATTTATCTGATGTTGGGTGAGTGGTTGCTGATTTGTAATTTGGTTTAATTTTGCTTTATTTAATCACAGGGGATAAAGCAATTTTTTGTTGCGGTTGAAAGAGAAGAGTGGAAATTTGATACTCTTTGTGATCTTTATGATACCCTTACCATTACACAAGCTGTTATCTTCTGCAATACAAAACGAAAGGTACATTTACTATAAGGTTCTAAAATTCTCATGTTTTTTTTCCCTCTTTGACTAGAAACTAGAGGTGTTACATGCCTGTGATTGGGTTTTATTTTACAATGCTTGTGTGTTATTGGAGCTCTTATTTTTACAATGACTGGATGTTTTGCATCAATGATTTATGTAATTAGGTCGAAATGTTCTGCACTCATTGGTAGCAGTGAACTCCTGTTTATGCAAGTGTACAATGCAGGATCATTTGATTCTTTACGCCAATCTTTCTCTTTCTTTTAAATTCCTGAGTGTACCAGTTTAGACCTGTTGTATACAACACTAAAAGGCAGCAGGAGATCATTGGTCTTGCTGCTTGGTTTTTGATAATTTCCTGTTAATTATATGGAGACGTAATAATTTTATTTTCTTGATCAGTGGATATTGATCTTTTATTTTTTTCATTCCAATTGGATAGGTGGATTGGCTCACTGAAAAGATGCGTAGCAATAATTTTACCGTATCAGCTATGCATGGAGACATGCCTCAGAAAGAAAGAGATGCAATTATGGGAGAGTTTCGGGATGGTACAACTCGTGTCTTGATCACAACAGATGTTTGGGCCCGTGGCCTTGATGTTCAACAGGCAAGTTGTCTCACTGCTATGTTTTTTACAGGCATTTTGCAAGTTTTTAAGGCCATACCATCTGTAAGAAGCCAAAGTTTATTTGGTCTGTAGATGATGCTAATTCGAGAGCGTCTTTGGTTCTGAAAATTAGATGGCATGAAACATGCTATTTTTGTTTAATGCAAAAGATATTTTAGTTATAGAATATTCTACACTGTTTGATGAGGATATGGTGCTTTTGATCCAGATGGTTAATTCAACTATGAAGGGATAACTGGACTGGATTCCTACATTGAGGATTTATACAGTTATGATCTTGGGAAATTCTTATCACTGGAATGTAGTTTTCTATTTCTTAGGTTGCTGCTATGAAATGGTTTTGTCGTGCAATGAGGTTTTTGCCTATTTCTGATACACGTGTTGATTTTATTGTCATTTAAGAAGTTGGAATAATATAGGTGATAGTATTTTACCTATGTATGACATGCACACTTTTAGTTTAGCTTGTTCTATCTACTTCTATCCCTACTGCCAATCTGTTATTATGACAATTGATCACTTGCTTTTAAATAGTACCTCAAGTGTTATCATTTTTTTCTCAAGCATGCATATCTAGCCAGATGCAATATTATGGCTCTATAAATTTCCTTTTTGCAGCCAAGGTTCTTCTGACCATGTTATTCCTTTTCCCCTTCACTCAGGTTTCCTTGGTTATCAATTATGACCTTCCAAACAATCGAGAGCTCTACATTCACCGTATTGGTCGTTCTGGCCGTTTTGGGCGCAAGGTATTTGTCTAAAACTTTCTAATGCTTAGGCATTTATTTCCAGTGAAGACTATATCAAAGGGTATCCTCTTAGTTTCTTTTTCCTAAAGATTGGAGAGTATCCTGGTTTTGTGCAGTTTGTTTTGTTTTGGCTGAGGAACGAAAGTTTACTGATAGTAAAAACATTGAATACAAAGTACAAAGAAGACACCACCGGTGTTATTTTAAACTTGCAAGCTGAAAAAACTTTAATAATTACATTTATAATCAGGCTTAAAACAGTTTTGACATGTGACAGCTCAAGGCATGCAACATTTAAGTTGTGGTGAAGTTTAGAAACTGTAACCTTATTGCGGAGCTTTTAAAAGGTCTTTTGAATGCGTGAGTTTGTTTTTGGCTTTTAAAATTTGACTTTGAATTTGAAGTACTTGCAGCAGATGTAGACGGTACTCCTTGGTAAATGGTTTGTTGGGTTTTTAGAATGTTACTACTCCAGGCTCTATCATATCGTAAGAGTTAAAGACTACAGAATTAATACTTATGCAAATTGCAGTTGAAGATCTAGGAAAGAGTGATACAAATGACGCTAGCAAGCCCATAAAAGGCGTTATGATTTTCTGATTTGTTTTGTTTTTATTTCGCACTTCACAAACAACTTTCCCTTGTTTATTTGGTGTTAAACTTCCTCGTTTCCTGAGCTTCTTGTGTAGCGTGTCAAATTCTTTTTGTTTGAAATGTTATATTGATACTTTTGATCTGAGACCAGTAAATTGCTTGTTGCACCCAAATTGATTGCCAATTTCATGTTGCAATTAGTACAACATATGCTTTAATCGTTATTTCGTCCGTCAAAATCAAATGTCTACGTTTCAAGACTTTTCTTTCTTCAATACGCTGTTTGTCACTTGTCTTGATCGACTAGTTGGATTTCGTTTGCTTGCTCCAATTTGCACAGTAAGTCTTAATTTCAAACTTCTCATGATGATGGGATGATTGTTTTCAGGGTGTTGCAATAAACTTTGTTAAGAGCGACGATATCAAGATTTTGCGAGACATTGAACAGTATTATAGTACCCAGATCGATGAAATGCCCATGAATGTTGCCGATCTAATATGAGACATGCTGCCATTTATGTGTGCGTGTGCGAGTGAAGTGTGATGGGTTCTGCGAAACGCGTCTTGTGCAGCTACTATAATTTCTTTTTTTGTTTCCCCCTTCCATTTTATAATTTCGTGATGGATTTGTACACTAGCAGGAGTTTAACTCTAGTTTCTGAGAGATGCTGACGAATGAGTTAAGATAGGATTGTTTATTGTTGATAAGATTTTCTCTGTTTATGGACTTTTTTTTTTTTTTCATGTATTTAATTTGACCTTGAACCCAAAGTTATTTAAGGCGTTTTTTTTTTGGGGCAAGTTTTTAAAGGCAGTTGTGCCATAGTATTTTGCGCGTTTATCTAAAAGTATCTTCAATGTAATGCTGGAAATGTCAAATTTTTAGCATTTAAGAGTAAAAAACAGTAAAACCTTGAAATTTGATGGCAAATTTACTGCTAAATATGAGAGTATCTTTAATGTAATGTTAAATTGATGTGTCAATAGTACATTTAGCATTTGAATGTAAAAGACACCTTTCAATACAATGTTATTTTAAATGTTAAATTGTAAATTTGGTAAATAATTATATTGGTTGGTAAATGGATTTTTTTGTTTTAATAATTATAACATTTTTATTTTTGCTATAAAATAAATTCAAAATAACTATATTGTAAGGCATAAAAATAGAGAAGAGACTTTCTTATTATTCTTCATATTTTTGTATTCAAGTACAATCTCTTAAAGGCTATATATATAGGCTAAGAATCATAAGATTAAAAGTTATAAGTTACAACAATAAATTACCACTTATGGAATATTAATTGGGAGGTTATATGAAGGTTATGGAATACTAAATATCAATGCTAATCGAAGTAGAGATAATGCAATTTATGAGCGTGTTATGAATGTGAACTTTCACACCATAAACTAATTTATTCATAACATTTTCCTATGGATGTTCATTTGATGATATATGCCTCCTTATAAATTTTAATAGGAAAAACCCTATGGAAAAATCTTAGTTCAGAAAAAAAGTGTACATTATTCTCGTAAGATTTGCGCTTAAAACTGTCTTGTTAAAAACCTTGTTAGGAAAACCCAGTGGGACAAAACATATACCAAGGAAAAAGGAATATAGTACGCAATAGCCTCCCTCTCATGTCACCCTCTCATGTCAATACGTCTTCTTCAACAAAATCACACAGAGATCTTTGGGCCGACATATGCTAATATTGTGCACTAATTTCACAAACATAGTTGTACGAAGTATCTCTATAAAAAGTTTCCAAGTTATCACTTGAACAAATTCAATGGATGTCGTCTTTTAGGAGTTCATGCATGAAAAAAAAAGCTATTGGAAAATGCGTTTTATTATGTCTCCTTAATTTAGGTGATAAATGTTATATTCTCCCTATATAATGCCATTGGACTTCCTTTGCAGAGTAAAAGGTCACATGTTTCTTCAATAAATTAGAGTAAAAATCTCAAATAATACATATAAGATAATATATCATGAATCATTTTAGCATGATTCAAGGATGCAACAAAAAACTTTGCTTCATAAATCGCCAAGATATAATAGTACTACCATATGTAAACAAGTACCATGTGTGTAGTCATGTTCTTATATGATAAGAAAAATATTCAACATCTAATCAATTCTAATTTAAGCCTTTGAATAACATAGCCGCATCATATGTTCCACAATGAAAATAAGATACTTGTTTAACACCTTTTTAATGTCTTTGAGAACTATATCTTACTAGTAAAATAACAAAAATTGTCATGGGAGATCTTGTGCGATTAGCAATATACATTAGTGCACTAATAATGTTATTTGAACCAAGAATTTCTTCAATATCACCTGAAAGAGAAAATGATAATTTTTCATATAAATAACATCCTCATTCACGTCAAGGGATCACTGAGATATCTTGACATGGCCAGAGCCCACTAAGGGTGCCAGGTCACCTACTGACCACACCAAAAAAAAAGTTCACGTCCAACATCTCTCACTCGCACTTTGTGGGCGGGAACACGCATCTCTCTCGTCTTCTTGCTTTTTATTCCTTTCACACTGGGTTAATATGCCGTATGACTGTCGGGCCATCTACAAAGGAAAAGAGTTCGGGAGCACTATACTAGATCTCAGTCAGACCAGCATAGGATGTCCCTAGTGTCTTTTTATGCCCTAGACTCGTTTAGTCGCATTGATTCTAGCATCCTCAATCCCTCTGATTAATTTCTTGAAGTTATGCTAAGAACCCCCCTCATCAAGATTTATATTCACAGTAATATTGTAGCGTCCAGAAGCAAGATTACTTTTTGACAGTGAACATAGAGACTATGGATGTGATTAAAATAGTCTTCCCTTCGCCCTGATATCATTTTGTTTTCGTCTAATTGCTTTCTCAGCATTGCCCCTTTAGATCGCATCAAACATAATCATAGGTAACATATTTGAGTAGCATACATCACAACTCTATCTTATGATATAGTCAAAGGTCACACAAGGCACAAAAGTATATGGGGATCAATAAATTGTGAATGACCTAAAAGGACTCACATAGTGAAGATGCAGGGATTCATTTTTTTTACCTTCTTATTTTGGTCGCCAAGCACCGTAAGTTTGAAAAAAGGCTACGTTGAATTTCTCTTATTAAAAAGAGTATGTCTTACATCAAGTACTGATACCAAACCTGGTACGGATTTTAGTCCAGTCGCCCACTCGGGGCCTGACCCGAATCCTCCACATGCTTGCTAGTCCAAGCATCACTCAAGGTCTTGCATTCAGCTACCCTACAGGCTACATTTGGATTGTACGAGCCAAAATAATATCCATAGTCATTTTTTAATTAGAAAACTCATCTCGGCTCTTTCCATGGTGACATTTATGCAAGTATGGTTTAGCTTGCTACCCTAATGCCATAAGCTCATATGTCTCATCTTTGCTCCCTCTCTAAGTGTCAAACGCAATCGCTCGTTATAGCGCGCCGATCTATGCCTGTTGACATACTTTCAATGTGCGTGCTAAACAAGAAGTATATCACAGATAATTCATGAACAAAGAAGCATCAAATTTCCTTAACAAGATCCCAAATAACAAAATAAAATATTCAATGTCATGATCATCTAGAAAAACAATATAAATTATTCACACTCTACGTAATGAATAACAAGGAAGTTGACAACAATCCATTTCATTAAACAGTAAGCTTTTATATACAAATCTCATTGTGGGAGCCATTTTCCACCCACAAGGGAAAGAATCTAAAAGGTGGAAAATCTGTACACTATATTAAGAGTGTCTACTTAACAAAATTGTAGTTCTGAAGCTGTCTGATCTTAGTCAGTCTCATGGAGAATTCAAGTTTGAGATGAGGTCGAGAAATGCATCTTCTTTGCAGCGAATTGTTAGACCCCCCATTGGATGATGGAATCCATATTCATCTTCTGCTTGCATGAGCAAGTCTAGAAATAAAGGTTGGTTCAACAATGACACAGGAACTACAAACCGCTTCTTTTCATCCTCTCCTACATAAACTGCAAAATGGCCTTTTGGGACATCAACTGCCATTAAAGCTGCTTTGTTTGAATTGGAGAAAGATCGCTGAAGAAATTTCTTAGACAGAACTGCTCGTGGAAAGCGAAAACCCATGATTGGATATGTGTATAAAGACGAAACGAGAAAGGTTTAGAAAGAAGGGAAAAGCAGAGAGAAGATCTCAAAGGATGTTGAAAACAACGAGGAAAGCTCTCACTTGTGTGTTGAGATTGGCTTGCTTGTTAACCGCAAATCACATGCTTATTTATATCACGAATGTTAAGAAGGATATCCTCAGTTGATTTGAATGAATGGTGGAGAGCGAGTCTTTGGTGGTTCAAGTTGGAGATAACGACTCATCACAGAGGGATCACATGGGATTGTCTTCAGACTCTTCAATATCAATCATAATCAGAGAAAACTTCTTGACCCTACTTGTTCTTGAATTATCAAAAGTTTCAAAAACTTGATGTTGCTTATGACCAAAGCATGTTCAGATATGCAAACTAACAACTCTGCAGGAACTGTGACATTGAACTAGTGGTCTGTTGCATTTGGATTGACGTCGTCCTCTAAGAAATACAAGTTCATTAGAAAGCACATGGTATGTCTTTTAGCTAATCAATTAGAACAGAATGCAAGAAAGAATGATACACTCGTTCAACTGAGAGCCATTTTAACAGATTTACATGGACTTATCTTTTATGTTGTTACTTCAGAACCAGCGGCGTTCTACGGAACAATTAATGGCAGACGTAACAATCATTGTCTACAAAACACCATATAAAATCTAATTTCATGTTGATCAAAGTTCCGAAGCGTTGTCGTTCGATTTAGAATAAAAGTTCCCTGAAACTAGAATATTATAACAAGAATGCTAGACATAATTTAACGAGAATAGAAACGTTGTTCTTTCCATTAGTTGTTAGCCCCAAAAAGAATGAATTTGCAGCTTTAGATCGAAGGTTAAGTATTATCAATTGTGGAAAAAAAAATGATTCTACACAAAGAACTGAGAAAGAAAAGATGAAATAATAATCATATATATAAATCTTCAGGAAACTTTCTATATGGTCCCCCTGGAAAATATGCGAGAGCCAACTTTGCAAATGGAAGATGCGTTGATCCGACATAAATCAAACAAATGAAATCAAAGTCCATTAATCCGACATTATTCAAACAAATTTTGCAGCGGAATGCTGACTGGAAAATGCTTTAGGTCCGCAAAAGAGAGAGTAAAAAAAAAAGAAAAGAACATTCCAAAAAAAACAATGATATTCATTAAAGCCATTCTTGGGGACATTTTCTTTGAACTGCCCAAGGAAATAAATTTACGTGGTATTGGGCATTAATTTGCCTTAAAAGAAATCGAAACAAAAGGTTTTTGTTAGTGATTGCATCAAAGAATGCCTACTTTGATGAGGCATTCAACCGAGAAATAAGATCAATAAAGACATCTTCTCCGCAAGGAATTGTAAGGCCTCCCATTGGATGATCAAATCCATATTCTTCTTCAGCTCGACTTAGCAACTCTTGGAATGAAGATTGGTTCAGGTATGCCACTGGACAGTTAAGTCATTTATTAATTTTAATTTATTTTAAATTTTGAGACCCACCTACTAAGGAGTTTAGTAGGTGAATCACATACCCACTCTTAGATATGCGGAGAAAGTGCTTTAAAAACACCTCCATGTTTTTCTTTATTAATACTTTTTTTCAAATTTAAAAAAACACGTACATGTTTATCTGTTTATATATATATATATATATATATATATATATATATGTTTAACAAAACAAAAAGAAAAAAATCACGTTCAACGTGATTTGCTTATGTTTATATATATATATATATATATATATATATAAATCTTTTATATATATAATCTTATATATATATTTAAATTTAAAAATGAATCATATTTATTTAAGAATAAATTTTAAATTAATTAATAATTTAATTTTGTGTCTATGTTGGAAAAGATAAAACGTGATCCCACCACACACATGTGTCATACACAAAAATTAAATTATATTCAAATAATCTTATTATTCAAATATTATCAATTAATTAATTTGAAACATATTTTAACTAATCTCATTAATTAAATATAATTAATTAATTAATTACTAATGTTTAGTTACATGTGACAGCATTTATCACATTATATTATGTGCCATACAGAACATTTTCCTATGTTACATTAATATATCAAGTGTGAAATAATTAATTCAGAATTCAATAATTTCAAATTAAATATGTATAATTCATTCTATGCATTAAATCCAATATAGTGTTATCAAGGTGGCATTGGGATCTATGGACCTATAATTCAATCTCTATCAAATTTGATAATTAATTAAACTCTTTAATTAATGTGCCAAATTTATTAGTTTCAGTGTTACTCTATTAAAAACTTAAAACTAAACTCTTACAATTATAATAAAAATTACTCAAAGGAAATTAGCAAGTAGTCTATTGATTTAATCGTTACATATAAGTTAATCCCCCATAAATAGTTTATAATAAGAGCTAGGTTCAATTTCTGTTCACTTCTCTTATTATATCTTTATTCTTGAGTTCTAATAATTCTCTAATGAATAGTTAATTCATAATCTTATTATGAACGAACGCTCTACTATTCAAACCTCAAATCATCACTCAAGAGAACTATTATTTTAACTTTCATAAAGAAAGAATGGATTTCATATCTGTATAATATTATTTCCAGCCATTTATTCCATCATGTTTCCAAGATGCTATGTTATCATCTATCCTTAGACAAATTTTATCAAGCAAGTCAAAAAACATAATGTCATAAATAAGAGTCTAATAAATACTCAGGATTAAGACTGTCATACATATAATCATCATAGTGATAAATTTAAACGCTCTATTTGTAATGGACGATTATTAAAGATTTATAATTTAGCTGGCTCAGTCATATATAATTTCATTATATAAAGTATCTTCAATCTAATGTCTTTACATTAATAGCCCGAATAGAATTATTTTATTCGAAATAAGATTAGACCGCACTTGTAATATTTAATTAAAGATCCCAAACTTTAATTAATTATTACGGACTATTTAGATTATTATCTATAAATTTTATCATTGAACATATAACAATTATATGCTAAATTTATAATCACATTGATAATCATGGAATTTTCTTTTTTTTGTAAAAATATTCATAATACACAAAAGCAACCATATGTCAATTTCTTATTTATTAATAATATGTTTAATGTCAACAGGCATCAACCTATATCTCACAAGTACAAGTTCCTCCCTCTCATTTCGACCCACAAGAAAGCCTGCTCTCTGCCACTTGTATAAAGCAACTAGAGATCTCCTACGTAATTTTCCAACTATAAAGGACCATTCAATTTGGTAAACCATCAAGTCAAGTCATCCCGCTAAGAAGTTTCTTCAAAGGCGTTTCTCCAATAAAAACGGAGCAACTTCAATGGGAATAGATTATGTCTCAAAAGGCCATTTTGCAGTTTATGTCGGAGAGAGGGAGAAGGGGCATGTAATTCTGGTGTCATTGCCAAAAGCAGCCTTCATTCCAAGACTTGCTAATTGAGGCTGTAGAGCAATTTGGATCTGATCATCTAATGGAGGATTTAACAATTCGCTGTACAGAAGGTTCCTTCACTGATCTCATCCCGTCTAAATGCTTCAGGACATCGAGTAATCTAGACGTTTCATGGCCATAATTTTGTAAAAACGTAGATTAAAACTACAGTATAGATTCCTTTTTTTTTTTTTTTTTGGATACATTCTCTTCACCTTGGGTGGTGGAAACTGGAAAGTGGCTCCCATAACAGAATGAAAAAATGCACAAGGACGAGATTGCAAATCTATATCAAATCTTCAGTTAAAGTTAATTTCCTCTCTTTCTTTAACTTTCCAAACACCATTTATTGACTTTTGCCTTGAGAGCATATCCAACGCGATGCTCTGATATGTCAATACCAAGGTTGGACATTGGAGTCTAAAAAAATACTCCAATGCAGTGGCAATTTTGATGCTACATTTGCCATGCATAAAACTTGTTGGCATGTTTACCATTAAGAATAACATATGATTGATTTAACATTTAATTGCCATTATTTGATGCCTTCACTATTTTTTTAATCGTTACAACATTATCATATTCAAATTATTTGTATTATTTACAAATTTCAAGTCCATAATTATGACAAAAGCTAAATATAGCAAATGAAATAACATAATCTAGCACAACTTAAACTTTTTTACTCTTGTTAATTATTCTCGATCAGTTGATTGTTAATAGAAGACACGGCTATTTTTGTATGGATATGTTCGAGTACTGCATGTATTTTTTAATGGAGCACTTGAGCCGCTAAGGATCGTCCTGATATAGTGCCTTTACTTTTATTAACATAGTCTTACAATCGAACAGGTATCATCAAGTTCCAGAGTACAAGTTTTAAACAGAAAATGCCCTGGAGCAGTGCTATGAGGACGATGTTGTTTTCGGTAGCGTCCCCATTTCAATATTAGCAAAACATAATAAAAGTAAATATTACATTTAGGTGAGATTAATTGTATATTAAAAAGTTTACAGCAGCGAACTTCTGTCAGCGGGATAATTCAAAAGAAGGGAGAGACAAGAAAAGGGGTGGGAAATAAAAAAAAAAAAAAGAAAGGACAAACACACTTTTTCAACTGAAACAATCAACGCCACTCACTCAAGAGAAAGATGCAACTCTCCCCAGTTTCTTTTTTATCACATCCAGGGAGGAAATAAAAACCAAAGACGAAGACCAAAACAGGGCAGTACAAATTCCTGTAGACTAAAAACAAAACTAGAAGTATACCTAAGCAGTCAAATATACGAGTATTATACCCTGAAATTCACAAAACGGTATTGATGTGAAGTGCTTTCAGCAGAGAAGTTGCCATTTGCTTCACCAACACCTGCCCTCCCTGGGCTCCGGAGCCGTGTCTATCTCTACGTTCCTCGATTAAATTCTGAAGCTTCTGTGGCAAATCATTCTCAACAATCAATTGCTTTGGCCTCGGGTGGTGCTCATAGACAGCCTGCAAGGACAATCAAAATGAGTAAGCACAATGAAAATTTATTTTTCATATAATAAAGTACAGATAAAAAAGAGCAAGCAAATAAGATATACCACAAACTTCAATCGTGTAGATACTGGAAAACTGAAACTCTAAACCAACAGAACCAAAAGACACAAATGTGGCGAGATCCATCTCAATCAATCTTGGAAAAGGAGTCATCAGATGAACAATTCCAGCTCTCAAACAATCCAATAAAACCAGTACTTGCAGTCGAAATCAATTTTGACCAAGCATATTAAGATAAGTTGCGACAAATAAACCAGGTACCGGCCACTTGAATAAATGGACTAAAAGAGAAATCTCAAAGCGTGAAAAGATAAAAATGAAAGCACAGAACAAAGTAAACCAAAGAATCCAATTCAGATGCCGAATACAAATTGAAGTTGCAAGACAAAATTCCTAAGTTTTAAAGCTTTGCCTACAAAACTTAAGCATGGGAAAATAAACCTCAAGTTGCTTCTAAGGCTGGTCTTACCTTTATCAGTTTCAGAAGATTCAAACGAGCAATAGCATCCTGATGGTCCAATCTTGCAATAAGCAACGGTGTCAAACCGTTGATGGCTAGTGTTGTGTTAATACGAGATGATTTACTGCAAACAAGAAAATGTTGTTACATCACAAGTTTAAATCACTAAGAGACAGAAAAACGTGGATTGCTTATGACCAATC
The DNA here is from genome assembly GCA_946598075.1 of Artocarpus hirsutus. Taxonomy (NCBI): domain Eukaryota; kingdom Viridiplantae; phylum Streptophyta; class Magnoliopsida; order Rosales; family Moraceae; genus Artocarpus; species Artocarpus hirsutus. Next base: position 54,072 of record CAMOHE010049001.1, on the reverse strand, counting down.
TCTTGGTGCCAACTGCCAACAAAAAGTGAGGGGATAGGAAATTTGCAAGCCAAAAGAAAATTTACTTATTTTAAAATGCCAAATGAGAGCATCAGTGAAGGATACCTCCAGGACAAAAAGTCTGTCATCAACCCAACCCCATACACATAACAAGTATCAGGCATCCAGTAGGGCCACTCAAGGGGCCCTTCCATGTCAGTGGTTCCCAAAAAATTGTAATAGATTCAACGTGAGACTCTGCATAAATAAGCATAGACAGGAAGGATATAGAATCACTTACGTGATAATTTTCAAGAATGGCTCCAATATGTGGACGAAATGTTGTTCTGGACAGCATTGGAAAAATTTCACCAGTTTTTGAACTGCATCCTTCTTCAGCAATGCTTGTTCCGCTTTCCGGTTGTCATTGTCATGAGCTAAGCAAACAGCAATTGAATCCAATGCAGTCACAGACCAGAGTACATCCTCAAGGAGACTCAAATACACGTCCAACCCACCATGGGCCCTAAGTTGCTCCCTTGAATTACGTGATGCATGAGCCATATCACATAATAGAGGCAAAGCAGATTGTTTCAAGGGAGAATTAGACTCAATAAACTGCATTAAGTGTGGAATTATTCCATTTTCAGCTGCTTGCTCCTGTCTCCTTTTGTTTATCTTACACAAATTGAATAGTGCATTGAGGACCTGTATTTAGGGGGGAAAAATTGGAAAAATATTGAAGGCAGCTACAGAACAGATGAAACCCCTGCAAAAACTTAAATAACAAAAACAAAGTAGAATCGAACTAGAAATATTGAAGAAAGAAAACTAGAGTTTGTTGACAATAACAGAAACCAAAAGCAGTTATGATACATGCAAGGCGAAATTTCATTTTCGGACAATAAAACAAAAACTAAAAATAATAACAAAAATGCGGAATGCAAGAGGATATCCTTGGCATTTCAGTAAAACAGCTTCGGAATCTTTTGCTTTCTTCTTCTCTTTTTGAATCAAAACCATTTATTTTGGCCAGACAAAAGACTTCTATGTGTAACTAAAAAAATAGTAATATACCCAAGCACGTGAGTGGAAACAATCACTCCTTTCACAGCACGTAAAAATGAAAAGCAGTTTGTAATCTACATCCTGCAAGAGGATGGGAAGACAGTACCGGAAACCTAAAAATCAAACAAAACCTCTACAAAGTCTGTTAGTACTCTAAAGTCGACATCAAACCATACGTGAGCAACTTTCTGTTGCATTTAGCTCACTCCTGATGATTTATCACAACCATGAAGCAAGTAATAACGGAAAAGCAAGAAGCTGTAACTCTTATGCCATGAAATGCAATCATGTTTTCTTGTGTGAAATTCTTTTCTTAGAAACAACTGATGAGTAAATACAAGCAAGTTCTTTAAGGGCAAAATAAAAGCGTGGGAAAATGTAATCAACATATGTATTATGAAAAAGATTACAATGGCTGTAAATACCTAGAATTACAGAGTTGACTAGAAATATCCCTTAAATCCGAGGCATCTTATGTGAAGAAATTTAGTTAGTTTCCTGATTTGGAGCTAGGGTTTAAGTGTATATATGTAATCCTCAATGTAGGATTATTATCAACGAAGAAAATCATGTCTTCTCCATTCTTTTCTTTGATTTTTCCACAAAAAGAAAGAAACCAAAGACAGAAGAAAGGGAGAGAACAAGGAGAGGCAGCAAGAAAAACTGATAAAATGACAAAAGAATTAAAGAAAAGAAAATCCGTAGTACTACAATACAAGAGGTCCATAGAGTGTAGCCAAGATCAATACTTAATTATCTTTTTTCAATATCAATACTATGGATACAGCTAATAGATTAGCTTTATCCCAAAAAAAAAAAAAGAGCCCATAAACTATTTGAAAGTAGGTAAGTACAAGCACCTCGTGATGTATCTGAGATACAAGAAATCCTTCTTTAAGTTCAAGATTCGGAATTAAATACTTGATTGCATCTGCACGCTGAAGATTCTCTAAGCAGTTTGGATCCGTCGACAGATGGTTAACACACTTCAATATCTAAGAAATGACAAGGTAGCATTAGTATAAAGGCAGAAAAAAAAAAGACCCAGAAATGTTCAAATGTTAAACAGAAGTTTTCAGCATTCAGGATGTACCTTTAAAAGAATTGGGGGCTCCACTCTATTGAACATCTGGAAGAGACGACTGAGCAAGCTTTGACTACACATATATGATTTTACCGTTGTATCTGCTTGGGCAAACTCAAGAAGAAGATCTGCAACCTTCTCCAGATAATCTCTAGCAACGTCAGCATTCAATGTTGATACCATGTGGGAAAGCAATCCAGATGACGTTGCACTCCCTGGCCTAGCATTTAGAACCCCAGAACCAGACAGCACACCAGAAGCAGTCTGAGATGCAATTCCAGATTTGGATGCAGGCCCCTCATTAGATGTCATCGTTCCCATCTTTTTATTTACTGCTTTATGTGAAATCCCAGTAGCAGGATCAAGATTTCCATTTTCTCTTCCACGTTGAGAGACATCTATTAAACCAATAACTTATAATTTAATATAATAGATATTAAGACAACATTTTTTTCTTTTCATCATATATACATATATAGATAGATAGATAGATAGATATCAAGAAGCAAAAGAAGTACAAAGAAAAGAAAGAAGACATTGTAAGTAGAAAAACAAAGCAACTGAAACAAAAACAAATGGAACAAAATTATAACGTTTTAAAATTACACAAAATACTATGCAAATTCCCAAGTTGTAGGAAAACAGACGACAATTAAAGTCCTTAGATGAAGCAGCCAAAAGGGAGATCCATAACCGAACCTACCAACAAAAACATTTCTCCCTAAATTTATTTTGAAAAGACATGTTCATTAGTCTCAAAGCAAATGAACAACAATAAGGTTAGGACAAGTCCAAAATGTCTATATCCGACTCCAATATCCCAAACGTTCTCCACAAGAAAATGGCTTAGCTCACATAGACCAAACTCAAAGTGGAAACAGCATATTTTACAAGGAAAAGGAGCAGTCTGTCATAATGATAAGTTCCAAATCCAACATTTCATGGCCTTATAAAATGGCAGACGACGGACATTACCAATTGCCGAACAAGATGTGTGGTCTGCTCCGACCGCATTCCAAAAGTTATGCACATTCAATAAAAACTAGATTTTTTTTTTCTGATGTGCGTGTGCACGCACATTCATGTTTGCACGTGCACACAATACTGGAAGAGTCAAATACTGGATAGCGTTGTGGGATTCTCATGACCGAGTTGGCCAATTTTCCTTTCTCTGATTTGTTAACAGGCTGAGATCTGATTTTGAATTTGTGAGGCTGTGTATTGTTCTATTCCTTGCTTCTCAATTTTTGGGTGGTGCCTGTACTTCTTTGTTTTCTTGTTTAAGGACTGCTTCTCCTCTATTGTACTTTTTTATCCAATAAAGATCTGTTTCTTATAAAAAAAAAATAAATATAATTATTAAAAAATTAGTAGCTGAAAGAAGCCAATACCTGCAAATTCTGCCATTAAAAAATCTAGTTCCCCATTTGTCTTCTTTTCATGTGATGCATGCAAGAGAGGTAATATACTTTCATGCCTCTCCAGTCCTGATAGGTGGCATACATAATCAAGCTGACCAGAGAAATGTCTTGAAGGCGGTTCCTTCTCCAATAAGCTAAGAAGAGGTCGAACTTGCTCTTGCTGAGTAGCTACTGTTGTAGGAAACCCGTTTAGTGCACCTTCTATCAACTTTGGAGGCCTGTCTACTGATGCTGTATTAGCTGAATTAGTACTTCGGTGCTGTCTAAGGTTAACATCTGCTCGAGAAGGATCGCTTTTCCATCTGTCTAAATTTTCTCGCTCTTTGACATTTGCTGCAGATTCCTTGGTTCCAACATTTGCTACTTTTTCAAAAGATGTTTGCACATACAATTTTGAAGGAACTGAAATATCAGCTGCCGCATTGCTAGATTGAGGTCTATCAATATCCATGTGAACATATCGCACCTCTGATTGATTTCCATCTGCCCTTTGGGAATGTGAAATCAACACACGTGAAGGTTCAGACGCTCCAATTGAAACATGATGATCGATCATTCCATGCCTAACCTTGGAGAGATCAATTTGATCAGTTGGAGAACACGGTGCCTCAGTCTGAGCAAAAATGGGATGGTTAGAATTTAATGGACCAGACCGTGGCCCTTGAACTGATGATCCATCAAGCAGAAATCCACCCCCAACAGATATAGAAGCTAGACGGGTAGCCTCATTCAAGCTATAAAGCGTGTTTATGAGCCTCAACAGTATTCCATCTTTTGCAGCAATGCGACAGAAGTCATTTCTAGGGGTTGACCGCTGAAGCTTAAAGACCTGCCACATGCCGTCAATAGCTAGATGAACCATTTCCCTGTATACAAAAATCCTGATGAGCAATTTCATGTTGAAAATTTAAGCAAAAAATTAACTGGGACAAAGAGAAACCGCATGGAGAAGATTCATTCATACAATATACATAAGCATGTACAGAGGGGAATGCATGTTCTAAGTGTAAGAAATGTAAGTATGGATCCGCTGGCAACAATACTCGGGGAAGCGTGCCAAGGGACCATCCACAATGGTGGTAGCTTTGGGTCCATTTCAATTGGCTTAATGTTACATTCATTGCAAATCAAAACAAGAATGTAAGTTCACAAAAACATTTCCTTTTACATCCTCAAGTTACATCCCTTTGAGCTTTCACTACAAAAGTTATATATCTAATATGTATACATATTTTGAACAGAAACAAAGATTCATTAATGGAAAAAATTATATACGAGTATAAGTAAAACAGAGGAAGAGATTTCCTCAAAAAGCAAAGCTCAAAACACTACAAAATAGAAGCCCAATCCCTAACAAGATCATATCGAACAAGCAAAATCCAAAGAGATGGTAATTGGATTTTTGATAACCTCCATTCCAGTTCTGTTTCTACAAAAGATTGTAATACGAGAAAAAGATTTAAAAAATTATGTATAAATGAAATTATGAAACAGAGGAAGAGATTTTCTCTGTGAATCAACTCAAAATGGACACAACACAGAATTCCATTCACGAAGAAGAATAGAGAACATCAAATTCCAATGCAGAAGGCTATCCAGACTAGTATGCTATCCCAAATGACTACACACTCTTCCTCACAACCTTCAAAAACTCTACAATTTCTCCTTAACCATGCAACCCCCCCAAATTTTTTAAAAGGGGTAGAAAAAGAAGATACCCCTTTTAGCTTCTTTTGTTGAATTGGATCAAGTACAGAAGAAATAAACAGGAGGATAAGATATCCTCCAAAGCAACAATAACACAGAAATAAAAAAGATTAAAAAAGTCTAGACCGGGACTAACAATACGTCATATCAAAAGCAGGGCCCGACAAATATATACAAGACAGAGACCCTATTGGCCTATCATCACAACCTTCCAGTTTAACACAAGGAGGGAGAACCCTTCGAAGGCTTTGTCCGTTGACGCCCATAAGAAGGCTGAAATTTTGGCTCCCTTTGAAGGATTTATGTTTTCCTAAGCAACCCAACCAATGCATGGAACTAAATAATTTAACAGTTTAACATATAAAAAATGATAGATATCTGAAGAAAAGATGGCTAAGAATGTGGAATCTCAAAACAGTTAAATTATTTAGATTCCTGCAGTGCTTTGGTTTTTTAGAAAAACAAAAATCTTTACTTTTGTCCCCTTCGTGTTTGTTTGGTTCATAAGATTCTCATTTACCAACCATTTATTTGTGTGTGTGTGTGTGTGTGTGTGTGTTAACTATGAATCATACAATCCAAAACATAACTTGATAATATGAGTCCAACGACTTTTAAAAATTTTTAAACTTATAAGGAGGGTTAAGTGTACACATGGAGAGAAAGAAAGCTGTCCTCTTATTTCACTTGGAAAAAAAATAATAATAATAAATGTGTGGCCCCACAAATCAGCAAATCATAAATCAAGTTACTCTAAGGTATAACTAAGGATTAAAATATCGATATCGACAAAAATATCGACACTTAAATTTTATAAAAATATCGACGGAAATATTGATATTGGTGGACATTGGAGTAAACTACGGAAAGTCATCTTAAACCACTTTATTTTTAAAAAATACTTTAAGAACTCTAAAATTGTTAATAATACATAGTTTAGATGAACTTTTCAATCAAATTACTAAGTATGTAATGAATATAAATATAAAAAGTGATCACAATATGATAAATAATAAGCATAAGATCTCAAATTGAGCAAATTAGTTAAAAGTCAACTAATACAACTACTTTACATCTATAGTTTTATATAAGATAAGAAAATATCTATACCAAAAAGAGCTTTTAGGAGAATCAAAGGTATTTGGAATACCTTTTTGGTTCAAACAAAATTGATACCAAAACATAGAGTTTGAATAGTTACCTAGAAATTAGAGGTCTTTCGGTGTTGCTAGTGACTCTTAGATTAGAGTTGATATTTTGAATCACATGTCTTAGTGCACGAAATAAATTAAAAATTGGATTTATAGCATTGAAAATAAATTTATAAAAGACTATAATAAAAAAAGAATAAAAATAACTTGAATTTTATATTTCAAAGTACCTTAAAAAATTACATATAAAGTTTGGATATTTTGTCGATTTTTACCTATATTTCCATGGAAATTTCTGTAAACTTTCTGGATATTTTGTCATTTAACACCACAGTAATTTTTCTGTCAACCTATCGATATCCACCAAAATTTACACGGAAATTTCTAGATATTCTGCGGAAAGGAAATGATACCCCTGTTTCCATATTGGCATTTCGAAAATATGAAAATATCAGTGGAAATGTTGATTTTTCAATCATTCGGTATAACATTATGTTTCAAAGTTCTCTCATCTTTGTGCAACATTCAGTTGACCAATGACCTAATCCATATTGTCTACCAAAAGGAATACCGTATGAAAAGGAAAGAAAGATTGAACAAACCTGTACTTTGCATAATCAGCCTCTAGAAATCCTACCAAAACAGGTATTCCACGACAAGCTATGAACATTTGCAATGTCAAGGCGCTGCAAGAAAGAACACACATTGATTTTCCATAAACCTGTTTTCTATGATTAGAAAAGAGTTGGACTGGTAAGCATGAGGAGACAACTCTACCTTGACTGACAAAGCTGCTGCAAAATAAAAGCTGCCTCCATTCGAATTTCCCGAGGACGATCAGGAACAGCAAAGCTCATTATCGCAGGGATCTGTCATGAAATTTGGCATTAGAGTAGGTCAAAATGCCGTTACAAACACTTTTCTCATGACAGCATATAAGCATTTTTATGACACATCTCAATAGAAAAAGAGAGATATCAAAAAGATTTTTCCAAAAGCATGCCTCTCAATTTATCAAAATCCAAAACATTTAAATGAATATAGAACTAGAACCATCACAAGCTAATCAGAAAGAGAGAAAAAAAATACTCAAATAGTCAACATCATGATTTTCTTTTCCAAATTACGAAAAACAGTCAACATAATGACAACAAGTTTCTATATTTCACATTATTATCCTTTTTGTGTTTTTCTTTCTGATGATTCCTTATTTTCCTTGCTTCATAATTAATTTCCATATTTAAAAGGATGTTTTCTTATAATTTCCATCTTTAAAAGGATGTTTTCTTATAAAGAATAAAACTAAAATAAAATAATGTAAACATTATGACGTCCACCAATCAAGAGACATTAAAATACAATATGTAAAAGATTCATTCCACTCTCTTCTAAAATGCTACAAACTAGTTCATGCACATTGAAGATAAAATAAATTGAAATTCTCCGAAAATAAAAGTGATAATGAGAGGAATCAGCATTCCATTGGAAAGTACTGAAAACTTATGTTGCATCCTTTCTAAGCCCTGGTGGATTCCTTCCACAAATAATCAAAAACAAAGGAAAAGGATTATGACAGATGACTCCACCAATTACAACAAAGTTTGATGTTGAAAAGCGAGAGATTTTTGGGGATTAATTGGCTGTAAATATTATAGGAAAGTTTGAATTTAGATTAGAATCAGAGCACTTGTTCTTTTTACTCTTTCCCTAATTAGTCGTGTATTACCTATTAATATAGGTCCCCTGTACAATGTAATATACAAGAAAGAATACATAAAATATTCTTCAACTTTTCTACGTCAGTTTACCATGTTTATGGTATCAGAGCAAAAACCCTAGCCACCCTTCACCATTTCTGAAATCTCCTCTGAATCAGTCGCTTCCTTCATTGTTCTAACGAGAAATATTGAAAGCCAAATCCCTAATTCCAACACCGAAACCCATTCTGTCCAAATAACCAACATTCGACTGAATGGGGACACTTTTCTGAGTTAGTCCCAGCCTATTCGCATGTGTATCCATGGGAGAGGGAAGATTGGACACCTGACGATAGACAAGAAGGCACTGGAGAAGAGTGACCCGTTGTATGCCACTTGGCATGCCGAGAACTCTATGGTGATGACATGGCCCGTGAATTCCATGGATGAGGACATTTGTTCTAACTACATGTGCTATCCAACAGCCAAAGAACTTTGGGACAACATCAATAAGATGTATTCTGATTTAGGTAATCAATATCAAAATTATGAATTAACTTTAAAAATTGGTGAAATTCGACAAGGAGAGGATAGCATCACCAAGTATTTCAATTCTCTGAAAAGGCTATGGCAAGACCTCGATTCATTTAATGATTATGAATGGAAATCAACCAATGATTGTAATCATGATAAAAAGATGGTGGAGGACCATCGATTTACAAGTTCCTTGCAGGTTTGAATGATGATTTTGATGAAGTTAGGGGGAGAATAATAGGGCGACAGCCCCTGCCCTCAATTGGAGAGGTCTTTGCTGAAGTTAGGAGGGAGAAAGCCGCAGAAACGTGAGGCTTGTAAAAAAGGGATTTTCGGCCCCTGTTGAGAAGTTGGCCTTAACGACTGGTGATGCTACTACCAACAAAGCGTTCAATCCTCGATGGAATGATGAAAAGCCACGAGTCTGGTGCGCCTACTGCAACAAACCGCGCCACACGAGAAAACAATTGAAAAATCCATGGGATACCAGCAAATTGGAAGGGTGGCAAGGGTAGTGAAAGGCAAATCATGGCAGTCACTCCGCAAATGAGGCAGAAGCAAGTCTTTTTAGTAACGAGCAGATGGATCAACTCTTGAAGCCACTACAATCCAACACGGCATCTGGTATTCCTCGTGTTTCCTTGGCATAAACAAGTAGAGCTCCAAATGCCCTATCCTGCATCCTTAATTCTTCCCCTTGGATCATTGAATCGAGGGCTTCTGACCGTATGACATCTATTCCTCACCTATTTGAAAGCCATACACCATGTTCTAGAATTGAAAAGGTCAGGATAGCCGATGGTAGCCTCTCCCCAATTGCAAGAAAGGGTCAAATAAAAATATCTAAAAAAATAAACCTAAAATCAGTTCTTCATGTCCCTAAACTAACCTACAATCTTTTATTTGTTAGTAAACTATCCAAAGACTCTAATTGTCGGTTTATTTTCTTTGAATCTCACTGTAAATTTGAAAACCAGAACTCAGGGAGGATGATTGGCAGTGCTAGGATGATCAATGGGTATCTATTACTTTGATGACAACTTTTTCAGTAATAAAACTACAAGGCTTCAGTAGTAGTATTAGTTATATGTCTGTTTGTGGCCAACTTATGTTTTGGCATTTTAGACTATGGCAGCCTAGTTTTCCTTATCTTAAACATTTGTTTCCTGATTCGTTCAAAAATTTGGATTTTTCTTCTTTTCAAAGTGAAAGTTGTCTTTTATCTGAAAGTCATTGAAATGCTTATCCTTCTAAACCTTATCGTGCTCCAAAACCATTTTATTTAATTCATTGACGTGTGGGGACCCTCCAAGGTCACCACAATGACTGGAACAAACTTGTTTTTGACTTTTATAGATGATCACACTCAATTAAGCTGGGTATAATTGATAAATGAAAAATCCGAGGTACAAAAGTTGTTTAAAGACTTTTAAAATGGTTAAAAATCAATTTCAATCAAAAATTAGCATCTTACGCTTAGTTAATGGAACCAAATATTTCAATGAATTTCTAGGAAGTTTTTTAAAAGAAAAAGGCATTATACATCAATCCACTTGCCGAGATACACCTTAAAATGATATTGCTGAAAGCAAAAATAGACATCTTGAGGTAGCTCGCGCTTTCATGTTTTCTACAAATGTGCCAAACTTTTGTGGGGAGATGCTATTTTAACAGCTTTTTATCTTGTCAACAGAATGCCCACTCGTGTTTTGAAGTTTGCCACACCCTTAGACTACTTTAAAAGAACTTTTACAAATTGTAGAATAAATTCGGATCTTCCCTTAAAAATTTTTGGATGCACTATTTTTGTCCACATTCCTAAGAATTTAAGGTCCAATCCAAGACCCGAAATGTGCATTTTCATAGGGTATGCTCCAAACAAAAAAGGATCCAAGTGCTACAACGTAACACCTCAAACCTCCATTAGGCCCCCGGGCCCACGGACTGTTACTCATACGTATTGTCCCCTTATTTATAGCTACGAGTGTTTAGTAAGATTAGGTTTTGAAATTTGGGGTATGTTGTTAAATTAGAATATGCAATTTTGATTTTAGTTGTTGAATTTTTGTGATGCCATGAATGTGACAATTTTAATTTTTGGGAATGTTTAATTTTATGATATTCATGTTTTATTTGATTTTTAGGGTTGTATGAGTTTGGCACAAATTTTACATAATTTTTGTCATTGGAATGTGAACTAAGAATTTTAGGGTTCTCAATTATTCGATAAGATTATCGGTAATGTTTCGAATTCAAATGATTTTATTTTGCTGTGATTTTTGGATATAATGTGTTTATATATGTTAGAAATGCATGAAATTTTCTATAAATTTTCGTTCAAAATATTTTAAATGTTTTGACCTTTGAATAAACCACTGCTCAAGAAATTTTATTTCCTGTCAGATTTGTATTTGTGTTTTGTAAAGTCCATTGTATGTGTCAAAAAGCATCTTTTGTATCTAAAAAATGGAGCCATTGTTGACATGTTAACTAAGTGTGTAAATTTTTAACATCATATCTTTATTATGTTGTAAGATAAAATCATTGATTGCCAAGTACTCAGAGTGTCCGCCTGAAATGCTCTATATAATTCACAAGATAATAAATCATACTTTTAAATGTGTTTTACATGATTTATTTTTTTCTAGCATTTGTTTATATATTAAGCATGTCACCAAAAAATTCTAGAAGCATATCATGCATGTTTGATTTTATAAAAATGTTTGAACGAAAAGTGTTCGCTGTGTAGCATGTCTATTATTAATATTAACTCTAAATTTAAATGTGTTTTGAATTATTCTGAATTTATTTAGAGCTGAATTTTGAATATGCTATGATTTGTGTCTATTATGTGTAATAATTTTTATAAATTATTTTATGGTATAAATGAATTAATTCATAATTTTTAACTAAGGCTGCTGACTGCCTAGGTTTTGCTGGCAGATTTTATAACATTGATTATGCGATTTGTTTAAATTATCAAATGAAATTTTTATGGCTAAAAAAAAATCTGAGTTATATATATGTGTGTTGACTTTATTTTTGCAAATTTCTATGCTCTAATTGAATATGAATCGAAAGATATAAAGTGATGAATCCTTGCAAGTCAGTCTGTTTTTGTAACTAACAAATTTGCTTGAATGTTTTGAAAAATTGAAAAATGTATTTTAGATTAATATTTTCAATAGAAGAAAATTTGAGTGATTTTTTTAAGTGTTAGCTATGCTATGCCATAAGTTTGACTTTATTCACGCTCACAAGTTAAGATTAATTTCTTTTAAGTGATTAAAAGTAAAGTTTTCTATCTTTATATTTCTTTGACTCTTTTATAACTCGAAGTGCATGTTTAAGACTCAAAAATGCTTTGTTTCATTAAGAATGATAAATAATAATGTAATATTAATTTCATGTATATACGAATGATTGAAATGCACATTCCAAAAACCGAGCACAAAGAGAACCGTGGCTACGTCACTGAATTTAAGGTTTAATAAGCAAGCAAATCAAGTAAGTACATTCTCACCTACAACATTATAAAGTATATGAAAATGTTAAGCAATATTTTATAAGTAAAGGTTTGTGACTCAAGGTTCTTATTTCAAGACCTTTTACGATGAATTTTCCTAAGGATTTTTTTTATGTTTTTGTTTTTATGGTTTATGACAAGTTTTCAAATAAAACTTATATATATATATATATATATATTTGTGTATCACTCACTTAAGTGTTGCACATTTTATGTTTATGTTTATGTTTATGATTTCCCGTAAGGTTTGGACTTGTTATGTTTGGTTTGAGACAAGGTATTCCACTCCTCTCATGATGGCGTGCCTAAGATGCTAATGGTGCAATGATTAGGGCCCTAAAAATAAAATGAATAATGTTTTAACATAGAAGTTTAAATAAAAAGATATGATCTATATAAACATGTGCCTCGTGCACTACTATGATTATGATTACAATGTTATGTAGTGATTTTTATGAAATGTTTTATGTTGTGAGATAGAAATGTGTATTTACTAAGCTTATGCTTGCTTAGTTTATATCATGTTGCAGATAAAGAGAAGATACAGGTTGACAAGGATGGAAGACAAGGACAAGCGTGCATGCAAGGAGTGTTGGATTAGAAACAGTCATGTCATAAAAAAAATTTAAACTCAAACAAAATTTAACATATTATATTTCGCATTTTTATTTGTTTGAGACTCAATCCTATTTGTAATATGTACGATCTTTTGAACTTGTGTTTTGTTGAATGCAATATGCATTTTAGATTTTTTAGTTTCTTAAGTTATTTATTAAAGAATACGCTATATAATTCGTTGCTTCGTAATTAGTCTTAATTAGTTGTTTGATTAAAAGTTAAGAGTGCTTGCATTATATTTGTGAGTTTGTATTTATTAAGTATTTGTTTTTATAAACTATTTTCTATAGGTGGTCGATTAGTCGAATGCCTTGGATTTTCCGCCAGGCTAACTGAGGAGGAAAAATTAAATCAAGTAAGTACTTTTTCAAGAAAAAAATATATATGCATGTGTTCATGAGAAATCTACTGAATGTAAGTGTTTTATTTGAATTTTTTAACAGTAAAAGTAAATGTTATTGTGATGTCCATAAAGGCCCATTACACACAATCCTCACACCAGAAAAACCAATGTTAGTATCGATGTATCCTTTCATGAAAACAAACCATTTTTTGGCAGAAATTCCCTTCAAGGGAAGAGAGATGAAGATGATAATTTTTGAGAAATCATTCAACCCCTACCAAAACCCTTTTTTGAACTCAATCATGAAACAATTGTTGACAGTTATGAAACCTCTGATAAAACTGGTTTCAGTTTGCCAAACATTCAGGTATCACAAACAGGGGGAGAAACACTACATAGGGAGCAGAGTAATCCCGAACCTAAGCTGCTGGTTTATACTCGAAAAAAGGGTCAGCAAAGGACAAGACCTACCAATCTCACTACCACTTTGTCAATCGGAACCTCCCAAAAGGAAGTCCTTCCAATATTCCAAGTAATCCTGGTATTCCACTAATTTCTTCTGCTCTACCATTGGATCTAGACCTTCCCATACCTGTTAGAAAAGGTACCCGAACCTGTACCCAACGTCCCATTGCAAAACATTTGTCCTACCATAAACTTCCGATAACCACAGGGCATTTACTTGTAAAATATCTAACCTGTTTATTCCAAGGAACATTGTGGAAGCACTTGGTGATCCGAGTTGGAAGGCAGCGGTTATGGAAGACATGAATGCTCTGAAATGGAATGAGACCTTGGAGGTGGTTGAGTTACCGAGAGAAAAGAAGACAAGTGAGATGTAAGTGGGTTTTCACTGTTAAATGCAAGGCTGATGGCAATGTAGAAAGATACAAGGCAAGGCTTGTTGCGAAAGTATCTACTCAGACCTTTGGAATTGATTACCAAAAGACTTTTGCCCTAGTTGCCAAGATAAACTCAATAAGAGTTCTACTTTCCCTGGCCATAACGTTAATTGGCCCCTACACCAGTTAGATGTAGAGAATGTGTGGAAAACCTGAATAATTTTCTAGAATAGAACCTTTTTATTCGATAGCTAGAAGATGAGTACATTCCAGGATTTATAGACTTAGGTTTCCTTAATACTAGGAGCAAAAAACAAAGCAATTGATATCCTATAATCTACATCCTATCTTTATTTAAAAATTAAATCACCAAACTAATATCTAAATAATAAAAATAAGATCTGATCTCCTAAAAATCTGCATAGAGATTAGGTACAATAATATTCGTTCTACACTCCCCCTCAAGCTGGGCCATAGACATTAATCATTCCCAGCTTAGACATCATGTCTTCAAAGATTGATCTAGGCAAGGCCTATGTTAGAATATCTGCTGTTAGCATGTTTGTAGGTGTATAAGTCAGCTTGATGTTTTCGTGATCCACTTTCTCCTTGATGAAGTGACGATCGATCTCAACATGTTTGGTTCGATCATAGTGGACTAGATTTGTTGCACTCCTTATGGCTGCCTGATTTTCACACAGTAGTTCCATCTCTTTCTCAGTTGAAATTTTTAGTTCTTCTAATAGTCGCTTTAACCACAAGCCTTCACATATACCGTGAGCCATTGCCCTTAGTTCAGCCTTGGCACTGCTTTGTGCAACCACGGATTATTTCTTACTCTGCCATGTGACTAGATTACCCTACACACAGGAGCAGTAACCCAATGTGGATCTTCGTTCAAAGATGGAACCTGCCCAGTTTGCATCTGAATACACCTCAATATTCCTTTTAGAACCTTTCTCTAAGTACAATCCTTGGCCTGTAGTTTTCTTCAAATATCTAAGAATTCGATACACGGCTTCCATGTGTTCCTCAGTAGGCTTGTTCATAAACTGGCTTACAACACTAACTAGGAATGCAAGATTCGAACAAGTGTGTGAAAGATAAGTTTACCAACCAATCTTTGATATCTCCCCTTATCAACCGATGCACTATCCTCCAACCCGAGTTTAGTATTAGCCTCCGTAAGTGTGTCGTCGGGTTTGCATCCTAGCATTCTTGTCTCATCTAGTAAGTCAAGGATGTACTTACGTTGGGATACAAAAATCCCTTTCTTTGATCAGGCCACTTCCATCCCAAGAAAATACTTTAGAACACCAAGATCTTTGATTTCAAATTCATGAGCCAACAGCCTTTTTAATCTATGCATTTCTTCTAAGTCATCTCCAATGAGAATAATATCGTCCACAGAAACGATCAGACTAGCAATCTTACCCATAGGTGAATGCTTGAAGAAGAGAGTATGATCTGCCTGTCCTTGACTAAAGCCATGTTTCCTGATTGCCTTTGTGAATCGGCTGAACTACGCTCGTGGGGATTGTTTGAGACCACATAATGACATGCATAATCTGCACACTTTGTTGGCATTTTCAATTTTTTTGAATCAAGGAGAATCTCCATATACACTTTTTCTAAGTCTCCATTGAGAGAGGCATTTTTTACATCAAGCTGGTGCAGTGGCCAATCAAGGTTTGCTGCTAGAGATAAGAGAACCCGAATTGTATTCAACTTTGGTACCAAAGCAAAGGTTTCTTGACAATCATTTCCATATGTCTGTGTAAATCCTTTTGCTACAAGTCAAGCTTTATGTCACACAATATTGCCATATGAATTGTATTTTATATTGAAGATCCATTTACACCCTACAATTGCCTTGTCTTCAAGCATCTCAATTTCCCACATCTTATTCTTCTTGAGGGCATTCATCTCTTCACTTACTGCATGTCTCCATTCAGGTTTATTCAAGGCTTCATGTATGTTGCGTGGAACTTCTTCTCTTGAAAGACTGGTTACAAAGGCTGAGTGGTTTGGAGAAAGCTTCTTGTAGGACATGAAGTTGTAGATAGGATGGTTTGTGCATGAACAAACCCCTTTCCTGACTACAACTGGAACTTCAAGATCACTATTAGTATCATCATTTCCAGAGTTAGAGATTGTATTACCTGGCGTAATCTCAGTGATTACTGGGTTCTGGTTAGACTCTTGAGGATACTCGAGAGAAGTAGTGGGCTCGACTATTTGGTGCTTTCGCTTCCTTGAGTAAACAATTAACCTGAGTGATTTATTTGGAGACGAGGGCAACTCAGAAAGTGTTTGGACTGATGGAGTTGGTACCGTGGACTCCGAAAGTGTTTGGACTGATGGAGCTAGTACCGTGGACTCTGGAATCGAATGATTGGAGGATTTTGGTGATGGTGATTTTGGTGGGGAGTTCGGTGATGGTGATTTTGGTGGGGGTTTTGAAGCAGGCAATAGCGGACTCAGTTCTTCTAATGCTAACGGGGACAATGCTGGACTTGGTAACACTATTTCTCAAAATTGATCTTGAGCTATGCTGCCATTCTCCTCCTCAAAAAATGTGATCTCCATGGACACAGAATTTTCTAGTAAGAGGGGAATAACATTTGTACCCTTTCTGTGTTGCTAAATATCCCAAGAACAGACATTTTAAGGCCTTTGGATCCAATTTACTCCTGTATTGTTAATGAATATGAACAAAGGCTGAGCACCCGAAGATTTTAGGTGGAATGGTGGGAATAATTCTGGTATGAGGGAAGATTTTTAAAAGTGAGTTGATAGGTGTTTGAAAATGTAGGATCCTAGATGGCATTCTGTTAACGAGGCATGCTGTTGTGAGTACTGCTTCCCCCATTTTGTTGTGGTGTGTCTATGCATGAGCTATGGTGAACAATCCCATTTTCAGATAGATACTCTCCAATAATAGAGTGAAAATACTCCCTAGCATTATCAGTTCTAAAATCTTGAACTTTTGCTTGGAATTGTGTTTTTATCAGAGTGAAAATTTTTGAACAGGATTCCAACCTCATATTTTTCTTTCATTAGAAACACTCATGTAGTCCTAGAGTGATCATCAACAAATGAAATAAACCATCTAGAACCGGAGATAATTTTTATTCTGGATGAAATGTCACTATCTATGACTGAAAAGGGATGTGATGCTTTGTAGGGTTGTGCAGGATAAGAACTTCAACAATGTTTTGATAATTGGCAAACTTCACAATGAAAGGAATTCACACTTTTATTATTGAATAAAGTTGGAAACATACATTTCAAATATTGAAAACCAGGGTGGCCTAGCCTATAGTGCCATAGCATGATTTGATCATAAATTAAATCCCTATTGGATAGAGAAACTAACGCAGGAATAGAACTTGCAATGTGAGATTGTTTGACAAGAGAACCATCCACTTCCAATAGGTAGAGCCCTTCAACCTCTCTAGCATTGCCAATCATTTTCCCCAAACCTGAATGCTGAAATTCACAGAGTAGGATAGAATTTAGTGATACAGTTCATATCCTTTGTGAGTTTACTAATGGACAGCAAGTTATATGTCAGATTCGGCACAAATAACACTTCCTATAACATTAGGTTCTTTGAAACAATAATTGAACCTTTGCCTGCCACTGTTGAAACCGAGCCAGCTGCTATTCGAACCTCGAATCCCTCTCGGTAGGAATTGTAGGTCTTAAACAATGATTTATTTCCCGTCATATGATTCGATGCTCCAGAGTCTAAGATCCAGGGGTTTAATTGTTTTGTTTTTACATTTAGGGCACTTAGGAATTTACCTTTTTGGGCTATTGTTTCAATGCTAATGGCTGGTTGTTGAGGGGAACTCTGGCCAAACAATTTTTGCAGTACATTAAGTTGTTCTTTGCTGAACTGATTCTTTGTTGATGGCTGGTCTTCTCCCGCTGCAACAAAGCTCCTCCCTTCTTGATCTGCTTTGGATAACTGATCATAGTTATGATTGGTTTTTAAGTGTGCAGGCTTACCAAAGATTTTCCAGTATGTTTCTTTAAGATGCCCTGGCTTACGGCAGTGGTCACACCACGGTTTGGGTTTCCGTCCCTAGCTGTTTGAGTTTTGAGCAGTCTGCATATTCGGTCCTCAGGAGAAAAGGGCTAATCCTTCCACTATGTAGCGGCTATATTTTCCCTTAGCAGTAGCTTCTTCCGGCTTTCCTCTCTTCGAACTTCAAAGAAGGCTTCACGGATGGGTGGTAATGGTTTTGTTGCAAGAATTCTTCCTCTGACTTCATCGACGCTTTTGTTAAGGCCTGCTAAGAAGGTAAAAATTCGTTCCCGATCGACGATCTTCCGATAACGTGTTGTCCTTGATACAGTTCCATTAAATTTCCTCAAACATGTCCATTTGTTGCCCATACCGAGAGAGTTGGTTAAAGTATTGAGTAACATCCATCTCCCCCTAGTTGAGATCACGAAAGTGTTCTTTAATTCAAAAAGTAAGGCTGTATTTTCGCTGACAGAATAAGTCTACTTGGCGGCCTCCCAGATTTTCTGTGCCATGTTGTAGAACAAGCTCTGTCCTATTTCGTTTTCCATTGAATTTATTAGCCAGGACATTACAGGTCGTTTTCTGATCTCCATACTCGGTACTTGGCGTCCTTTTGCGGAATCTTTCTCGCCGATGAGAAAATTGTCCTTCCCTCCAAAGATGTACATCATTATGGATCGGGACCATTGAAGGTAGTTCCTCCCATTGAGTTTATGCCCGGTAATGTGAAGATTTGAGTGATCAATGCCTCCACTAATGTCGGAAGCGACAGGAATAGGCTTAGAACTTTCAATGGCTGGACTAGACCCCTTTTCATCGATGTTGGACATTTTTGCCATGGCTGTTTACTCCAAAAATTCCCGCTCTGATACCATGTGGAAAACCTGAATAATTTTCTGGAATAGAACCTTTTTATTCGATAACTAGAAGATGAGTACATTCCAAGATTTATTGACTTAGGTTTCCTTAATACTAGGAGCAAAAAATAAAACTGCTATCCTATAATCTAGGTTCCATCTTTATTTAAAAATTAAATCACCAAACTAATATCTAAACAATAAAAATTAAGATCTGATCTCCTAAAATCTGCACAGAGATTAGGTACAATAATATTCAGTCTTCTACAAAACGCTTTCCTAAATGGTGACTAGGAGGAAGAAGTTTACATGATTCTACCACCAGATTTCGAAAAGGGACTCAAAGAGAAGATGGTTTGTAAGCTGAAGAAGTTACTTTCCAGACTAAAACAGTCTCCAAGAGCATGGTTTGAACGCTTCGAAAAAGCGGTGAAGGGATAGTCAAGCCAACCATGCCATGTTCTATAGGCGATCAACAAAAGGGAAGCTTGCCATTCTGATTGTCTATGTTGACAACATAATCTCAACCGGAAATGATGCTGCAAAAATCCAAAGATTGAAAGAAGGCCTTGCTAGAGATTCTGAGATTAAAGATCTGGGAACCTTAAGTACTTCCTCGGGATGGAATTTGCCAGGTCAGAAGAAGGAATTTGGTTGACACAATGGAAATATATACTTGACCTCCTTGATGAGACCGGTCTACTTCGATGTAAAGCAGCCGAGACACCTACTGAGCCCAACGTAAAGCTACAACTAGCTGAAGGAGAAAACGTGGTGAACAGAGGACAGTTTCAGAGACTTGTTGGAAGATTCATCTACATGTTGCACACACGTCTAGACATAGCCTTTGCAGTCAACAGAGTCAGTTCATGCATTCACCAAGGCGAGAACACTTTGAAGCAGCTTCCAGGATTCTGAGGTATCTCAAAGGGGCACTAGGTAAAGGCCTTATGTTTAGAAAGCAGGGATATCTACAGATAGAGGTCTACACTGATGTACACTAGGCTGGAAGCACCACAGATAGGAGATCTACCTCTGGATATTGTATGTTTGTTGGAGGGAATTTGGTTACTTGGCAAAGTAAAAACCAAAACGTGGCTGCAAGAAGTAGTGCAGCGGTAGAATTTAGAGCTGTAGCTCATGGGATCTGCGAGGTAATATGGATCAAGAGATTACTTGATGACTTAGGGTTATCAAATACCTTACCCATGAAGGTGTTTTGTGACAATAAAGCTACAATCTCAATTGCTCACAATCCATTTCTTCGTGATAGAACAAAGCTGTGGAAGTTGACAAACACTTCATCAAAGAAAAACTAGACACTGGACTCATCTGCATGCCCTATATTCCAACAACACAACAAGTGGCCAACATCCTCACCAAAGGACTTCACAAGAAGCAGTGTGACTACTTTATTAGCACGCTGGCTTTGAAAGACATCTACAAACCAGCTTGAGGGGGAGTGTTGAAAAGCGAGAGAATTTTGGGGATTGATTGCCTGTAAATATTGTAGGAAAGTTTGAATTTAGATTAGAATCTGAGCACTTATTCTTTTTATTCTTTCCTTAATTGTAGTCATGTATTACCTATTAATATAGGTTCCTTGTACAATGTAACATACAAGAAAGAATACAAAAAATATTCTTCAGCTTTCTGCCTCTCTTTACCGTGTTTAGTTTAGTTGCTAGAACCCTGAGCTACTGAGTCCAAACAACTTAGCAAAAAAAAAATTGTAGTTTTAAAACAAGTTCACACTACACAGCTTTTTCAAGGCCCCCAAAAAACAAAAAAAAAAAAACAAAAAACAAAAAACAAAAACAAAAACAAAAACAAAAACAAAAACAAAAGCAAAAAACAAAACAAAACAAAACAAAAAAAAAATAACAAAAACAAAAACAATGAAAACAATACCCACCAGACCAACAAGGCAAGCATTTTCCTGGAAGTCAGTATTATCTCTGATGATCTGATTTATAATTTGAAGCACAGAACAAATAACCTGTAAAACCAAAGCATACCTTAACAAATGTAGCTGTTTTAAAGCTAACTGACAATTTCAACGAGTTATAAGAAGAAATTACAAATATTTGACCAATGCAGTATAAGATGGCGTACACGAGTTTTAGGGACTTCAAGCAATTCCATTAAAGGCAGCAAACCATGTTGGGTAACAAAAACAATTTTCTGCTCAGGACGTTGACGGAAGATGGCAATAAGTTTCTGACAAGCAGTCACAACAACTTCTTCTGATTCCTCTGGTCTCAAAGACCCAGCTAACCTGCTAAACTCAACAGCCTTCCAAACAAATCCATCCAAAAACAAAAAGAAATTACAGTTAGTCCCCATCAACAATAAAAGATATATACAAAACAAATTGATACACGCGCGTGCACGCGTAAACACAATCCAAAAGAAGATGTTCATTTGACATTTAAAGAAAGAACGAGAGAGAATATATTGTACTTAAGAAAATTGATGTCTAGCCAGAAAAGTGTTGGAGGAAGAGAGGAGGGCCCTGGAAAAACGTTAAATGCAAGATATGTAAAGTCTGTTGGAGGATTTTTTGCCTTCTTTACAAATCACTATTGTCATATTCCAAAACTTCCATCTTTAGTCGTCATGAAATTGGAGGCAATTAAAAAGAAGCCTAGTCCTTTCGAATTTGTATTGGATAGATAAAGAGCATGGCCTTTTTAGTCTAAGATATTTGAGAAAAGCCTTCATGACATCAATGTCTTTAAATTCGAAGGTTGATAATAATTTACAGCTTATTTAGTGGGAGGGAGTGGGGTGAGGGGATTAGCGGAAGGATTTTGGGACGCTATGGTTGTTTGGTAGGAGAGAACAGAGGATGGAATGGAGTGGGTTAGGGATTTCAAATCCTTCAAAGCACCCCAATGTCTTTACACTCCCGATATGGAGAGATTAGAGGAAATCCATAGCAAATACAGTAAAAAGAAAGTCCTCCTTGGCTCCATTTTCCTCACCTAACTTGCATACCTTTCTTCCCCTCTTAACAAAGACAACCTTAAGGTGTTGGCAAAGAGATGATCAAGTAGGATTTGGACACCTTATGTTAATCCATGAAATGCCACAAAGAACCTAAGACTATCCTTGGTAGGGCGACAAGATTTTCTGAAAGTCAAAGCAGAAGTTGATGGTCACAGGTAAGTTTCAATTTAATCCCAGCGTTGTGTGTCGAGTCCTAGGAAATTACATTAAAACTCAAAAAGATGAATCAGTGAAGAAAAACAATCTAGAAGTAATCCCTATAAATATTAGATATGAATTTGGTCTCAACTTTCGTTACAAACCCCAAGCTACTGAAATTCAAGAAGGATATCCCTTATTCTTGGATTCACCAAGCTCACTCAATTCTTACCTGAAGAATCCCTCTTTCTGGTACACTAATCAATATACATACTCCAACTACCCTCCAGAAGTAACTTCTAACTAATTCTCTAACTACGATTAGTTTCTAATTGATTACACGTTGGTCTTAACCCAAAGACCCCGCTACGCCACAGTACCTCCTTACAATAGACTCGCACAGACCCACAATAGGCTTATCATTGTACTTTACCACAGGATGAGGCTTGACTTTTAACTTGTTTTCTTTACAGCGCATCCAATAAAATAAATGAAAAAGGATGACAAACAAAATCGGAGGTAAGACAGGATGTCCACCACCAACAAGAAGACAAAGTAAGAACCACACCAAAGAGGTCCAATCCTTTTCTCACACCTTTGACATGCTATACGTAGAAAATTAAAATTATTATCAAGAAAAAGGTAATATTCATATCTAATAGCTATACATAGAAAAATTATTAATATCAATCTCACTAATGGGCCTTTAGCTACTTTTTGAAAAGAAAAAAGACCGCTGACTACCTGCAGGGGGAATAAATTTTCTCCAGGCAACTTCTCATCAAAAACCTGTAAAGAAAATCTATCAAGAGATTGAAGAAAGTGAAGATACATATATTGAATTAAGACCTTTCCCGTACCAAACCATCAATATCAATTACGTTATAATCCATCATGAAGCGTATTAAGTTACCGCATCCACCATTTTCCTGCCCCATTTCATTTTCCAATTGCTTTTGAGCAATTGTATCTCTCAATATTTTAGCTAGGTCATTTTTCCCAGAATCATTGATAGGTGAACCCCCTTGGTTTAGATGTGATGTTGATGCAGATGTTGAAGCCTCGGTTGTCCGATCATCTGGATTTCTATCCAAGGGACAAAACAAATCATCCAAAGAAGCATCTCCTGGAGTGTCACTAAATCTGCTTAGCTCATTTTCTCCCATGGTGACTGACATGTTGACCACCTTCAAAAGTAATTAAATAGATCCAATGAGTAATACAATTTGATATTCATTTACACACATATGCAGGTCCGGGCTATAATTATATCAAGAAATTACAGACATTTAATGTAAAATTATGAAAGATAAACGATGCTTATGAGAGTTGTAATTAAAAAAAATAAAAGAGCGGTAGAAAAATTAGATCTGAGGGGACCGACAACAGCAAAATTACAAAATGTTATTGCTGAATTTCATGATTTAACTGCCTCTACATAAATAGACTAGCTTGCTGATTTTCAGCTTTAAATTTTTAAAACATGTTATATATATATAATATATATATACAATAAAACTTCCTTGCATTGCAAAATAAATCAAATACAAGGAGAAGAGGATAAGGTATCCTCTAAAAAGAGAGAAAAAATAAAAATAAATAAATAAATAAAAAAGAAAGACTGAAAGGGGAGAGTGAGGTCCAATGACCTGTTTTCAAACCAAATGAAAGCAAGACCTTACTAAAGAAATAAGTTAGGAACCCAATCACAGGAGTCCAGAAAACAAAAACAAAACCAGAAAGGAAAAAAGAAACAACATGCAAATAACATAGCATGCAAGAGTAAAATTCTGAAACAAGAAATCTAGTGACTGATCACATCTCTAAAAGTGAGAACAACCAGGAAAAAAAAAAATCTTTGAAGGCTTTTTCCATTGAGGCCCACAAAGATGCTAAAACCTTTGCCTTCTCGAACAAGTCTGTCGCGTCCATTTCCTTATCGTTCAATGTCCTTGTATCCAATTTATTTTTAATAATAAAACGAGAGACCCTTATTGATAAACATTGAATCAATACAAGGTTGAAGAGGATGAGTTAACCTCAAGTGAGGACAAATTACACACTACAATCCTATCAGCTTAAGAATCCAGGATGTCTCCAATTCTACAGAATTCACGATAATGAAAATTGTTTGAATTTTTTATTCGTTGACACCCAAAGGGAAGCTAAAAAAATAAGCCATATCAAAAGGTTCAGTCACATTTGTCTCTTTATCCTTGAACATTCCATCCACATCACCCACAGAATCATCAACACTATTGCTTTCCACATAGCCTTCCCTTCCTTTTTCTGTCACCAAAACCGATTCCATCCAATTCGCCCATAACAAAGAGAACACCATACACCTCAACAATACTCTGGCCATCTTATAAGAATATAAATGTTTCATTCCTTTCTTTATTTTCCCTCTATTCCTCCTTGTGTTTCTCTTTCCTCCCTGTTGGTCCCATGTCAGGTTTAGCTGCTTCAGCAGCCCTTTTCTACAGTCCAAAAGTTTCAAAACCTTGTAGAAGCAGACAAATGGTTCAAGGAGTTGGACTTCCACTTTATCCTCAAATCACTATAAAAAATAATCCTAAATCCAAGATACAAGGAACATTTTAACTATTGGTTTACCGATTCCCCCATAAGCTTATGCAACCACACCACCCCACCCCGGCCGTAGCATGGGTTGTACAATTAGTGTTCATGTGGAAAAATTTTACCTAGAAGGACAAGTACCTGAATATTTAGTTATAAGCCCTAAACATATAAAAGCCCATACGCGATGACAATTTTGAAAAATGCAATGGTTTGAGATCAGAAATATACATATATACATATATATGTTATACATATGGCTATTGGGAGGCGGGCCAACAACAGCTTATATTCCAACAATAACTATAACCAAATTTCACGCAAAAACCACATTCACATGAAGACATTTCAGATCTAAGATACAACATATAATCTACTGCAACAATTTTTTTTTTTTTTTTTTGATAAGAAACATACTTCATTAAATGAAAGAAATTTTACAAGAAGAATGACGGATGAAAGCAAAGTATCTAAAAATTTTCATTAAGTGTTCATGCATGAATATATACCAACACTCTAACCAATAAAAGCATGCTCATTTTATGCCCAATGATCCAGCAACTAAGTATCTCAATGCAACATAATATTAGTCCCACAAAAGCAATAAGAAATCCTGTGAACAGGGAAGGCGGAGGCAATACTTTGGCCTACCCCTAAAATTAATGAAAAACCAAACTAGGCCACCATCTCCCACATCCAACCTCAATTTTTTGAGCTGTGGGATTTAGCCCCATGAAAGAGTCAATTTTTCATCAAATATTTTGGGTGAAGTGTGAAAAATGATTCTAAACAAGTAATTAAAAAGACAAAAAAAAGAGAAATACATTTATAACGTGTCTATGACATCCAAAACAAGGGATAACTAAAAGCTAACACAAGGAAAACGGCAATAAAAAACACCGCAATAATTTTAAAGTCTGAAAACCTTAAGAAAAAAGAATACACACAGCCAGCTTAAATAAGCTTTTCTTTCCACTAATCCAGCAACCCCCTCTGTCTATCTTCCTACTAAACAAGAACAGAAAAAACAACCTGAATAACAACTAAACAAAGTTTAAATTTAAACTAGCTAAACCAATTGATTCGCCTACACTCCCCCTTAAGCTAGGTTGTAAAGATTAAACATTTCCAGCTTGTGTACTAATTTTTCAAATATTGGCTTGTGGAGTCCTTTTGTCAGAACATCTGCCACTTGCTCGCTAGTTAAAATATAGGTCATGCAGACGATTCCATTGTCAATTTTTTCCTTAATGAAATGCCTATCCACCTCAACATGCTTGGTCCGATCATGATGCACAGGATGAAGAGAAACACTGATCGTAGCCTTGTCGTCAAAGAAAAGTCTCATTGGAAGTGTAACTGCCACACCTGATTCTTCAAGGAGTAATTTTAGCCAAACAATTTCATAGATTCCGTGAGCAACTGCCCTCAGTTCTACCTCAGCACTACTCTTCGCTACTACTGGTTGTTTCTTGCTCCTCCAAGTTACAAGATTTTCCCCAAACAAAAGTACGGTATCCTAAAGTCAATCTTCTATCACTAATAGAACCAGCCCAGTCCACATCAATGAACACTTCTACGTTTCTTTTTTTTGTTTTTTCAAAGAAAAGGCCTCTTCCAGGGCTGCCCTTGAGATACTTTAGGATCCAGTACACAACTTGCAAATGCTCTTCCAACGGTGAATGCATAAATTGACTCACATAGCTAATAGCAAAGGCTATATTCGGCCTCGTATGAGAAAGGTAGATCAACTTGCCAACTAGATGCTATTACCTGCCTTATCTACAAGTTTATTGATTGTATGATCTCCCAATTATACACTTGGATCAACTGAAGTATCAACCAGCTTACAAAAGAGCATAACTGTCTCTGTGAGAAGATCTGGCACATAATTTCTTTGTGAAACTAAAATCTTTTGCTTATTTTCGACAACTTCCATTCCAAGAAAATATCTAAGTCTACCCAATTCTTTCAACAAACTCTGTAGCTAGAAATTTCTTCAACCGTTCCATCTCTTCTTTGTCATCCCCAGTTAAAATTATATCGTCTACATACACAATGAGAATTGTTACCTTCCCTTCTTTGTGTTGGCAAAATATTGTATGATCGCATTGCGCTTGCTTGTATTTATGTTGTCGAAGAGCCCTAGCAAATCGATAGAACCATGCTTTATGTGACTACTTCAAGCCATACAACAACTTCTTTAACCTACAAACTCTTTTTTTTTTCCCTTTTCTTCATTAAATCTAGGTGGTAAATCCATGTAGGCCTCTTCCTCCAAATCTCCATACAAAAATGCATTCTTAACATCCAATTGTAGTAGCGGCCAATCCGAATTAGCTGCTAAAAACACGAGAACACAAACTGTATTCAACTTTGCTACCAGGGCAAACATTTCTTGATAATCAATCCTATAGGTCTGTGTATGCACTTTCGCAACAAGCCTCGCCTTGTATCATTCAATTGAACCATCTGCCTTACACTTCACGGTAAACACCAATTTATAGCCCACTGGTGTCCTCTTTCAACTTTTTGACGACCTGCCATGTCTCATTCTTCTGCAGCGCCTCCATTTCTTCATTATTGCTTGCTTCCATTTTGCATTCTTTAGAGCCTCATTTACCATTTTTAGAATTTCCACACCTGAAAGGTTGGAAACAAGAGCTCGAGCAGGACTAGATAAGTGCTCATAATTTACAAAATTGATATGGGGTGTTTCGTACAAGTCCTAACTCCTTTCCTTTGAGTTATAGGAATATTTAGGTCTGTATTTGAACATGGTTTCGGGTCAAATTCATGGCAGCTCCAGTTTATCTGACCTTTTTGATTTTTTTTTTTTTCTATGAGTAGACGAGAAATTCACATCGAGGATTCACATATTCCCCTGCCTTCGTTAATTACTTATTTTCAAGCATCCTTTGTTCTGGTTGTTTCGAGAGAAATGGTGGCGGATTACGAAGAAGGGAATTTGAATTCTTTTGACTAGCATTTTGTGGAATTGAATGGGGTAGTTCATTATTCGGAGAGGATGATTCTTGATTTAAATTTGAATCTAGTGGAGACAAAGACGGAGAAGATTTAGAACTTGAATTTGGTTTAGTGGGCGAAGGGTTTGGAGATACTGACTCCAGAATTTCACGTTGAAAAGACGAGGGAGTTTCCAAATTTTTTGGATTCGTTTCCAAACTAGGAGAAGATGACACAGCTGGTAGGATGGGCACCACGATTTTAGGAAACATATCTAGAGAATCTGGAGAAAGATCCCAAAAAAATTGCCACTACCTAGACCTATATGAATTCAAATTTGAAGTAGGCCTAGACACCAAAGACTTCAAATTTGGACTTGACTCTTCCTAGAAAATCTCCACTTCAACGCTCCCCCTGAAGAGAATCTTTTTTAAAAAAAGGTTGATTTTCAAACAACGTAACATCCATGGACATAAAGTATTTTCGTTTTTTTCTAGAGAATAACACTTATACCCTTTTTGAGTAGGTGAATATCCTAGAAAAACACACTTATGTGATCGAGGGTCCAATTTGTTATGATTATTGTCATGAACGTGAACAAAAGCTGAACAGCCAAATATTTTCAAATCTAGAGATGAGAATAATCTAGACTACTCTAGATAAGATTCACGAAAGCGATTTAGAGGTGTTTAATAGTTCAAAACACGCGTTGGCATTCAATTTATTAAGTAACATGCTATAAGAATGGCATCCCTCAAAAATATTTTGGAACATTACCTTGAAATAACAAAGCCCGAGCCATTTCTAAAAAGATGGCGATTTTTTCTTTCAGATATACCGTTTTGTTGGGGAGAACAAATTTTGGTGAATTATCCCTTTTTTAATAAGAAAATCTCCAAGAATAGAATTAAAGTATTCTATACCATTATCTGTACGAAAAACAAGAATGATCACATTGTACTGATTTTGGATCACGAAATAAAAATTTTAAAAAATTTGTGCAACTTAAGATTTTTCTTTCAACAGATAGACCCAAGAAACACGTGTATGATTGTCAATGAAAGTAACAAACCATCTTTCATTAGTTAGGCCCCTAACACGAGACAGACCCCAAATGTCACTTGAATTGGCAGGAAAGGTTTAAAAGCCTGATATAATTGAGGAAAGAAAGCACATTTATGTTTTGCCAACTGACAGAGTTCACATTAAAAAGAATCGTTGTTCGGAAAGAAACCAAGAAATAAATGCTTCAAGTACAAGAAGCTCAGACGCCCTAATCTACGGTGTAACATTATTTTTTGCTCACGTGAAACAGAGGATGTGTACACTACAGATTAACTCGGCCACTCAGAAAATTCCTTCTCAAAGTAGCATACGCCATCCACTTCTTTAGCACTTCCAATCATCCTCCCCAAACTACGGTCCTAAAAAACACATAGATGGTGTGAAATTTACACACAATCTAAGTCCTTAGTAATCTTACTCATAGAAATTAGATTGCATGACAAATTCGGGACATGAAGGGCTGATTTAAGAACAAGTTTTGGACTTATTTCAATAGTGCCAGTCCCTGCTACAACTGGGAAGGAGCCATAAGTGATCTTCACTCAATGATTTCCCAAGCTAGGAAAATAAGAAAAAAAATTACCACAACCGATCATATGATCGATGGCACTAGAGTCGATGATCCAAGGTTCTCCCTTTTCCAGCACACCACTAAAGCCAATTAATGTCATACTTTTTTGTACCATAAATGATGTACTAATGGACTGTGACGTAGTAAGCAGTTTGCAAAGCTGCTCCATTTGATCTTTTGTTAAGAGTGACGCTCTGGGTGGGTGTAGCTTTCTTGGGCTTCGTGTCTTGTATAGCTTGAAATCCTTTTGCTTCATGTCCTCTAGACCTGCTGGGTGCCAAATTTGCTAGTTTACCGTGTAATTTCCAACAAGTTTCCTTAGTGTGGTGAGGCTTCTAGCAATGATCACACCACAATTGTTTCTTACTGCTGCGAGTAACAAGTGCCGAGTTCTCTATTGCAAGAATTGAGTAAGATGAACGACCTAGCATGACCTATTTCCTACTTTCCTCTCTGCAGACTTCAGCGAAAATCTTTTTTATGGGAGGCAACGGCTTTGTACTAAAAAGACGCCCTCGAACCTCATCCAATTCCTTGCTCAGTACGGCAAGGAAGTCATAAATTCAGTCCTTATCAACCATCTTCTTGTATAAGGTAGCATCTTCTAGGTGGCGCCAATCACAGGTGTTGAACAAGTCTAGTTCTTGCCATAACTTCGTCAAGGCAAATATTGGGTTACATATTGTTCTCCTTGCTTCAAGTTTCGAGACTTATTTCGCAATTCGAACATTTGGGAGGAATTCTCAAGATTTGAATATGCTAGATTCACAGCATCCAAGATTTCTTTTGTTGTAGGATAGAACAAGTATGTATCGCCTATGGAATCTTCCATTGAGTGAATTAACCACGCCATTACCATTGAGTTTTGAGCTTCCCAATTTGATAAGACAGGTCATTAGAATCAGGTTTGGCAATTATACCGTCCAAATACTCTATCTTGCCTTTTCCACGAATCACCATAAGAGCGAAACAAGACCATTTGAGAAAATTTGTTCTGTTTAATTTGTGAGTGGTAATTTAAAGAGAAGGGTTTTTAGGATAAGCAGTGGAAACAATTGTAGAAGTTCGACAGGAGGTGTTAGAAAGCACCTCAGAACTGTTGCCGCCTCTGCTTGTTTCAATATTGCTGTTATCAGCAATTTGCCTTCCTCAATTTATTGTTGCTTTTAAAGCTCTAATACCATAAAAGCTAACATAAGGAAGATGGCAATAAAAAACACTACAATAACTTTAAAGTCCAAAAACCTTAAGAAAAAAGAATAGACACGACAAAGCTTATCTATGCTTTTCTTTCCACTAATCTAGCAACCTCCTCTATCTATCTTCCTACTAAATAGGAACAAAAAAAACAGCCTGACTAACAACTAAACAAAGTTTAAATTTAAACTAGCTAAACCAACTGATTCACCTACAATAACTCGATTCAAAAACGAAAATTCACGTAAAATTCAAGCCTTTGCGAGTATACAGAGTAGATCTTGTAAACCAAATAAAACATGCAATAAAATGTCGTGGAAGTAGATTTAAAATATATATATATATATATAATTTAAAAATTTTGAAAAAAAAAAGAGCAAAAAAGAGAAAATCTACCTTTTGAAAACTGGCCTCTTGATTTTTGTGTCCAAAACCCAATGTTCTATTTGTAATGGATGAAGAAGTTCCTTTCCCTCCATTTTCCATCTTTGATGCAGGGGATCCCACCCCACCATTGACAAGAATTTCATCGCGATTGCTAGGTTGTTTTAGCTCAAGAAGCTCAGCTTGTTCAGAGGCAGTCCCTTCCTTATCAAAAGATAATCTCCCTACACCATTTTGTAGGGACGGTTTCTCATGGATGGCTAAAGTGGGAACCTGATCTGACAGATCATCTTCCAGGTTCTCTGTCCTCTCATCAACAAGACCTAAATCTGAAGCAGGACGCTGATCAGACTTGGTCAAATATAGAACCTCACTTGATGACAACTCTTTCCTCAAGTCCTGAACCACAACAATCCCTTGTTAATAAAAAAATGCGGTCAGGCATATAGAAGACAAATCAAAAGCACTTTAGTTCCAACATTTAAACAAAATCAGATATTGTAGTTCATGGTAAGAAACAGGATTCACACAGCTTTCATTGCAGAAGCAGCTATTTCCACTTTCTCCACAGACGGGCTTCCACCAGAACTTTGATGATCTCCATTTGATATCTCTGCATCTGTTAGGACATCTTCTTGTATATTTCTGCAAAATAACTAGGTTGTTTATAGCAAATTACCAACCAATGCCAATTTCAAAAGAAGAATACACCCATGCCGCAAGGTACTTCATGCCAATAATCTAATGGACAGAACATCAAATTAGCAACAGGAATCGTCAACCTTATGGCTAATCTAAAGTTCCATTCCTGGAGGAAAATATAACCCATGTTAACATGTAAAAGATAGATTTTCGTAGAAGTAAGGTTCTCGAAAGGATTCAATGCATCAACATTGTCCCTCTTTCTTGTATTTAAATAAATAATAATTAAAAAATAAAACCACGTTTAACAAGAAATATGAGAACAAAAAGAATTCAATACACAAGCATTATAATGCAAAGAAAGCAATTTCATTGATGCAATAATGATGCAAAGTTCAAAAAACTAAACATAACCATCGTCCTTTTTCCAACATCAGTTCAGACACTGAATGAAAGCACATTCCCACCACCTGTTTGAAAGCAAAAATAATAATAGAGTACACGTAAAAGTGTGTGTGTATATATAGACACACACACACATATATACATATAACACTACCTAGGTAATAACACGAGTAATAGTTCACTCTTACACAAGGCTCCCACTGACAAGGAAACAGTTAATACAATACTTCTTTTCCTCACGCCTTCCAACTACAATAGCAATTGAATACAGTAGAAAGCATTACATGGTACAACATGATAAAAAGTGCAGGGATCTATTCCATAAAAGAAGCCCATTATTTACCTTAGCGTTGCACTATGCCGGATTGAAGACTGCAAAGCACGCCTACAATTTTGTATCCAGGGATGAGAAAGCAGTGTTTTGGCATCAGGCCTTTGCCTAGCATCCTGTGAAAAAGCAAATAAACGTCACATAGGGAAGAGAAGAAAGGTCCTTTAACCAATAATATTTCTTTTGATTCCTCATGGACCTCAGACAATCTTTTAACTAAATAAGCAATCTGTATATATCTTCAAAGGGAGAAAGGCAGTAAGAGAAGATGGAAATGTTTACATAAAAAATAGAAGATTATGCCTGAGAACACGCTTTAAAGTCAAACTATTAAGTATAATTCAATCCCACCTTCTTAAAGCACTGCCTCAGGAAATCCGTTATATCAGGAGATAGGCTATCAGGTATTGGAGGATGGTCGTCCTGAAAGAAGATTAAGAAAAGTGGGGGGTAGAGAAGAGAGAGAGAGAGAGAGAAAAGGAATGAAAAAGCTATCAGCATTACCATACAGAACGCAAAACGGCATTTCAACAAGACCAAAAGCACTCAATGTGATAACCAAACGTCTACAAAAACATTAGAAGCAATTGTGTCTATTCCAGTACAATAATAGCTTTCCGTAGCAGTTAAAGAAAGAACAAACTCCATTCCAAGTAACTCTAAGCATTTCTTTCTGGTCATACTTATTTGGCAGAAATTAGCAGCAAAAACGAGTGGTTCTCGCACCTGAACAATACGAAATAAAGCTGGCATGGGCTGTAGATCATAGTAAGGCGGCACACAAGTAAGAAGTTCAATCACAGTGCAACCAACACTCCAAATGTCAGAAGCAGCACAAACCCCCGACATTTCAATCACCTGAAACATTAATTTAGTTAAAACAAAAAAGAAAAAATTAGACCTTCCATCCATCACAAGAATAGAATACAATATGTATGTATGACTCGTATATACGAATATGTATAAGACTATAGAAGAGGGAACTCCTCTTTCACTCCAACCTTTAGAGGTTGAACACATGCTTGCTTGCTTGCTTGCTTGTGTGTGCTCAACCTCCAAAAGTTCAAGTAAAACCGAAAAATTCCCTTTATTGTTGGTCCAGAACATCATCTTTTCCTTTTTGGATAAGAAAATATCATTTTGCAACCAAAAGTACTTTAAGTCACATCTTAACGATAAGAAGGAATTTCAAAATTGATCCTGGTATTACGAATATTACATAAAAACTCACTAGATATTTTATTCAGCCATCTTTATATATAATATGCAAAATTTGATCATTTTTGTTTCAACTGTCAATCTATAGATCTCAAATTTCATATATATATTTTTTTATAAGTTTAGACCATCTCCAGTACTAATGCTATATTTGTCATTTAAAAATGTGAAAATGACATATTTGATGTGTGATTCTATCATCTACATCAATGGATAATTCTATTTCAAATGCTATATCTATTTTGTGTTGTAATTATTAAGTTTTGGAACTTGAAAAGTAAACTTCAACTTCTAATCTAACTAAATAGTAATATAAAAATAATAATGTTGTACTGATTAAATGAAAACATAGATACATCAACCACTATTAATCAAATATCCAAATTTCGCATATTCTACACTTTTTTAGGCCGGTTGCATATGCTTTACTTGGTACAAGCATAGCTAAATTTAAACACTACAAAATAGCATTAATTTTTTATTTGAAAAAGATTATAGGTCAGTTATACTTATTTATGTTTCATCTCTATGCTTAGAGATGCAAGTGCTAAGCAAGTTCAAGTTCAACTCGAACTATGAGTTGAATTAACATATCTATTTATATGTTTCGACGATGAGAGAAATTAGAAAAAATAGTTCTTAGTATTAAAGCATTGTTAATCTAAATAATTTTATATAAAAGTTTTTGCAAGAGAAAAGATGAAAGGTAAACAAATATTTCCGCACGCGCACACGCACATAGGTATATAGTTTATACCTATACATAGATATAAACAATTTTATGAGAATATGTGAAGATAGCATAAAAGATGTGAGTTGGCATTGACCATTGAAAATAACCTGCTATAACAGGTAAATTTTATAGCAAATTCCCTTTTACAAAAACTTTAATTTCATTTAATTTTCAACTTTTAATTTTTAATTTTTCTAAATCGTTTGTACAGTTTTATATATTTTAGAAAATACTTAGCTTGAAGAATACCTGCCCTTGAAAGAAGAAAAAAGTTAACAAAAAAATCTAGAAAAGGTTTAGTATTGTTATAAGCTGAGGTTGTACTTGGTCATGTCTGACTTTTACACCCAGAGTTTGAGGAGGTGGAAGTAGGGTGGGGGAAGCTTGGACTCTGTTTTTGGGATTGCTCTGCTTCTTTCTCCTTGTCCCCTCTTTATCCCAAAAAAAACGACAACAACCAAAGGTCTAGGACATGCAATAGAAACAAAATAACAAAAGCAAAGATAATATAGTTTTCCTTCCCCCAAATAACCTTAGAAATAGAAGTCCTGAAAATTATTAAAAATTTGAAATATAAAAAAAGAATTTAAAAAAACAAATCAGCCTAGATTAAATAGCAGCTAACAAACAATTAACCCGCCATAAAAGCATTAACTGACAAATATGTATTTAATAGTTGGATTTTTTTTATAGCAATTAAATACATCTTAAACTTTTTTTTGAAAATTACATCTTCAGCATTAGACTAAAGTGAAATCATTGAAATTATTGTGACCATTGAAGGGTAAAAAATTGATACGCTAATCGTAGAAAAACCTACACTTACGTATGTGTGTAGATCAAATCACTGTAGTTTGAAAGTTTTTCCAGATACTGTAAAATTAGTATCAGCTATCAAAAATTTAAATGCTAAAAGGAATGCCAAATCTATTTGCAAGCTCGCACAAGCTGTGAGCGGATGCTAGCATATACTTGAAAGTGCATAATCATAAAATCATTCAGCAATGTTTTGACAGCAATACTATGCTAGAGTGAAAAAAAATGACCAACTAGCGAATTAAAAAGAAAAAAATAAGAAGAAAGACAAGAAGTAAAAGGATAAAGAAAAAGGAATCCTTCTCCTACGTACCTGTTTATGAAAACAAAACACTCGGTTTCATTAATCAAACCCACTATCTATAAGATTACGCAATTCCCTTTGTTATGTAATTCCAGCTTCTCTTTTGTTTTTTCTTTCTGAGTTCAAGTACTTCTCATTCTCTGCCCTTGTCATTGATTTTTAATCATGAAAGGTTTGTTTATTCTTAAAATTCTTAAAACAAAAGAAAAAATCATTGGCCTAAAATTATAATTATGTCCAATAATTATGAAAGTTTACAAAATAAATCCTCTCCGAAACACCAGGTGGCTCTTATGGTTCAGAGAATGGAAGAGCTCAGCAAAATATGCATCTGGGCTGAGACCAGTAATTAACAGCATTTTGGGTTCTGATCCCTAACCATTCTTTAATCATATAAAAAGAAATGATCAGCACAATGCTCTTGATGTAACTTCAAAAGATTGCATACATGGATTAGGATTTTGTTAGAAAGAAAAGTTAGATATGGCTCGTGCAATCCTTATCAAACTATAGTAACATAATCGTAACAAGTCAAACAGTAAAAGATGCAATTATAAACTGACAAACAACAAAAGGAATTAATGACACATAAACGAGCACCAAAGAGAGAGGAAAAAAAGATCTTGTCAATTTTGGCAAAAGTTATCATTAACTACCTCTGGGGCCATCCAATATGGCGTTCCAACAACAGAATGCGTGTTGACATCAGCCTCTGTTAATTTTGTCGCTACACCAAAATCAGCTAGTTTCACAAGACCCTGAAGAGTATTGACCAGATGGGCATGAAAACCACATAAAAAAAATTCTTACACTGCACCAAACAAAGGATAATAGAACAATTGCATGAAACTGGGGAAAATAGATGAAAGGGGGAGGGTTTTCCTTTCATTATACTTGTTATGATGAGTTCCCTCCCAAAATTTGTCTAATTTTGGACAAATCTTAAATGTGATCTACTGATGATTTTCAATCCCAAAGCCAACTCCCTTTAGCTCCCCTAGCATCTCTTGGTTGAGACAAAAACAAAGGCAATGACAGCCTACTATGAGAAATAACCATATTTCAATTGAGGCATAAGGGCAAACACCACACTTTTTGAGAAAGAAAATGGAGGATGTAAATGTTAAGTGATGTATGTGATAGCAACAAAATTTAAAAAAAAAAAAAAGGAATGAAAAAAACGAAAGAAATAAAAAATATATGTATAAAAACTTGCCTCTTTAGTTGTTAATATATTCGCACCCTTGATGTCCCGATGGATTACACCCTGTTCATGTAGATATACCAAGCCTTCCAAAACCTGTGGCACAAGGAGTATGTAAATCACAAAACATAATAGCAAGTAACAAAAATAATTACAACAATAGTAGTATTAGTAGTAAATAGGAAACTGGAAGGAGCCAAGGACTCTACCAACCTGTGAAATGTACACAGCAACCAGTGATTCTGGAAAAGGTCCAAATTTGTTTGGCTTGATAATGTTTGCCAGTGAACCATTTTCCACGTACCTACAGAATGAACACTCAGTAAATCAAATAAACTTTCAAAGAAAAGTGCAGACACTATTACATAAAGTATTTTCACTTACTCAAGAATTATATGGAGGTGAGTCTTCGTCTTTAAGGATCCAAGATATGTCACAATGTTTTTGTGGTTCAGATTCTGCAAAAGAGACAAAGCTCAAAATAGCTAAACTCCTATTTCATCTTGTTTCACAAGCACCAACAAAGAATAACCTTAGCATACAAAATCATGCAACTAAAAAAACTCAAAGCAGCTGTCCAACAACAGCATACCAAGGGTACGTGGTAATATCCACCATGCAGTAAATAGAGGTCATTGAGGAATAAATTTCCAAACAGCTTTTATCCAAAAGCAAAGAGCAAACAGAAGCTACAATTCACGCACACAAAAGTAGGGACCACTTTTAAGGACATAGACTTCTAGCAAAAAATGAAGAATCAAAACAGCAAGTAGGTTATTGCTGGAATTTTTTTCTCCCTCTCTATTTCAACAGGCATCCTCATTTCAGAATCCCAAAGTTTCAAAACAGTCTTTACATGGTCAGTCAGACACTTATTGTAAGTCCAAAGTTCGGCCTCTAGAATACACAAAACTTGAATTGCAAAAGCAAGAGCACGTTAAAGAGAGGGGGGGAGAGAAAGAGAGAGAATATATACCTTCAGTAAGTCAATCTCTTGCTGTAATGTCAATGCATACGACCAATGAGAAAGCAACCAAAAGAAAGTGTCTCGTTAGCCAAATTAACTTGTAGAGAAAATATCTTACAACAAGATGGTTTGCTTGAATTCTTGTAGAGAAAAATATCTTATGACAGGCTGGTTTGCTTGAATACAAGAATTAAATGACAGTTTGCATCTTGTTTTTGATGTCATAATCTAACACTAAACAATATAAGGGAAAAGGTTTCAGGCAAAAAATTAACTGAAACCTTCAAAGAAACTCTTAAAAAAGCTTAAATGCTCTATGCTAAACAAGGAAACTTGACATAGCATTTAAGTTTTCAGTTTCATCCCATTTATTCATCAATAAGGCCAATGCATTTGAGCTGCAAGACATTGCAACCAAGTCTTCTTGTTGCCATTGATAATGAATGAACTTTCAAGTTTTCAAGTTATTTACTTATTGCCATGAGAATTATATTTGTTTCCCTCACAGAGATCAGACAACTTTAAAAATGCCTAAGTTCAAAATTAAAAAAAATAAATAAATAAATAGAGGGAAATCTAATCTCAATGATACTTAGTGCCCATTAGGTTTATAGGCTTGAACAAAAAGTTTAAACAAAAATTCAAATTTTTGTGATAGAAAACACTATAGCAAAAAGGTTTGTACTGTGGTTTGGGCTAGTGAAACAACCTGCATATCAATCGTTGACTTTAATGCAAAAACAAAATCCTCGTTATTTTAAAATAAATTGAGCATCACACTAAGGGTGGGATTTGTACTAACCATGATGATGTTCAGATCCTCCTGTGCAATCTTCTCCAAAGAAACTTGTTTAATTGCAACAAAGTCTCCATTCTCCAAATCCAAACCCTTATAAACTCGACCGTATGCTCCTTTGCCAATCTCATCTCCAAGCATCTATTGCAAGATTAAAAAAAAAAAGAAGAAAACAATTACATAGAGATTAACAATACGAAATCCCAACTCCCAATTAGTTAAAATATAAATCTATGCCAATCTCATCTCCAAGAAAAAATACACAACAACAAGTAGAAAGAGATTAACGGAATGAAATTCCAACTCCCAATCAGTTGATAAAATATATATCTGTGTATATTTACATATACACACTAAAGCTTTCTCAAGCACAGAACAGGGGGGGAAATATTCAGCTAATCTAGTACATTACCAGATTTACGTGAAGAAGAAGTTCCATGTCGTCAAACAAAAGCAACACAAAAACTATACTCGAGGAACCAATTTCTCTCCCTTAAATTAAAATTTTCAGAAACCAAGAAGTTGTGTGCTTCAAATGATTGGGCGAGAAGGAAGAACAGACTCCTCCTCGAGTTAAGCCATTGATGTTCTTTATAAGTTTCATTTTACATCTACAGCCAAATAAACGAAATTAATGCTATACAGTTGAAAACCCAGGGGCAAAGAAAAGGCACACCTCTCCATTCGGTAGCCAAGCTTAGAAGTTCTTGTCTTATACTAAAATTAAGTTGAAAAAAACAGAGAAGCGTAATGGATTTTCTGATAATTCAATCTGCAACCTGGTCCTCAATTGTAATTGCCTTCCTAAATCAACTCAAGAACTACGTGCATTTCCATTTCAATTTCTATATCCACATTTTAGGTCAAAAATCATAACTGAATTCAAAATTTAACACAATTATTAGCAAGAAAAAATTAAAGAGAAAAGCTCATCTACCACAAAAACCCTAAAATGCAGAGTTTTAACATTCGATTCTTACATATTTGTTGTCCAGAGTTTTCGACTTGTGGAAATGCGAGGACGTAGTTTGGCGAGACATCTCTGCTGAATTTGACGGCACCCTCAGAAACCATAGAAGAAGATGACGAAGGATGAGACCATTTCCGTTGCTGGCGGAGAAAGAAGCTAAAGTTTGGGTTTCGAACAGAGAAATGGCGCCACGACAAAGGCAACTCCAGCGTAGCGAGAGGAAAGACCGCGACGGAGAGAGAATTAGAGAAAGAATGCGGTCGGAGGGCCCAATCGGGAGGGGGAGAGAGGGTTAATTCTTAGAGGTGGTCCCTGGTCGCTTTTTTTTTTTTTTTTTTGAAAGATTAAGGTGGTCGCCTTGGTGGCATGGTCATGATTATCAAGAAAGAATAATCGAATTATTGTCCCCTACAAGAAACTGGTCAGGCGCTTATTGTATTCTAATATGGGTCCGTTTAGTTTGAGTATAATTATATGATTGAATGGACTCAAGCCCGATTTGAGTGCCATGAGACCCATGAGTTCCTATCTAGTGTTTGAAATTTCAAATCATTTGAATCAATTTTGAGATCTTTGAGTGTGACACCTGTTATTTTCTTAACAGGTATTAAGATAATTATATTAATTTTTGGTGTGTTAATCAAAAATTTATTTCATTTAAAATCTATTTCACAATATTTATTTTTACTTATTTTTAGAATTTTTGAAAATTTTCTATACTTATTTAGTATATTTACCAAAACGTTATGGTACACCATCATTTATTGTCCTTCATGTGTAATGGTTAAAATAAATAAATAAATAAAAGATAAGACTTATCAAACAAGTCACATGCTTTGGTTCCCCACAAAGGCCTTATCCTTTTTCTTTTCTTTCTTTTTCTGAGTCTCCTAATAAGATTATTCACTCACATGTCCAAAGTCACCGACTCCTAAAACATATCAAACAACTCATTTTTCTTCACATTTCATACCACTTGCCCTTTCTCTCCCCCTTTCTATTTCGTCTGTTTCCTTCACTTTCTCAATTTGATCAAAAAGTTCCATCTCAACTCAGGATCTCTTTCTTCAAGCAAAATGTCAAGCCAAATAACAATTTCTCAAGAAAACAAGGTAGAGTTTCTAACTAAAAACCTAAATTCTTCTCTACCTTCCCTTTATTCTAAATTACTATGTTTAGATTATATAATTGTTCTCCATTTCGTGATCAAGGCTTGTGCTTTTGTGTGTATGCAAATTAAATTGTGTTTGTTTTGAGTTTGAACAATTTCCTATTTAGATCACGTTTTTGTAAAGTGCTGTAAAAATCAATGTTTGAGAATTTTAAACATGTTTTATGCATAAAAGTTTGGGGAAAAAGATTTACATGTTTTATTGGTATGATAATCTATAGTTTATATGTATTTTTCATGTTCTAGGGTTTGTTAAAGTCGGATTGAGCTTTGAAGCTCAAAATCTTTAAAAACAGAAAACTGGAGTTTTCTAGATTTTGTCTCAATTAGCAGGCTGGATTCTGCCAATCAGTAAGTCAAGCTTCATTAACAGGCTGATCGGACAATCCAAATTCATATATTTTTCACCGTTTTGTGTTACAAAATGTTTCAAAGATTTCATATAAATGATTATAGCACATTAATAAGAATAGTAAAATAGACGGTAATCGGTGTGACTATGGATTAGGAATTGAGCTAAAGTATGATAATTTTATGTGTCGTAGGACAATGAAGTACTTGGAGTTTACGTGGTGAGTTTGATATCGTGAGCTGGAAGATATTAGCATAGTATTCAATAAGAGGTAGGGATTCTATTACTCATCTTTTGTAAGGTTTTGATAAATTAAAATTTATTGTTTTATGTTGCAAGATATGTATATACTATTTTGAAGGTATACGATTATAACATGATAATGTGGAACTCATCCTGTATTGTACAGCGAGGAATATAATTATGTGATACATGTTATAAATTGAAAAGCATGGTTAGGAAGACTAACTCTATAAATAATTGATGAACATAGAGAAATTGTGAGACGTGAAGAGGGCGGCGGTAACGTCCTTGGGTACGAATACCCTAAAGGTAAAATAGGGGGAAGGTGATGACGCTTCCTTGGGTCGAAAGTCCCAGAACACACTGTACAGGAATCGACTTGGTGAAGACTCAAGGCTTGATGTCCCCTCACCAGAACACCCTTGTAATGTTTAAAGGGTGATCAAAAGCGCCCATTTGGATTTCGTTGAGTTGAGTGATATGAAATTCTATTACATAGTGGGTACGGATGAGCATAATTGAATCCTAAATTAATATGTGTATATATATATGTATAAAACTTGGTAAGAATGATCATAAGATATCCACTGAAATTGAAAATGATAAAATTGATGAATAATGATAAGAACTAACTAACCATGTATGTTTTAATGTGGTAAGGATAAAAACCTAAAGGTAAGTAATGGTTTTCCCTACTGAACATGTTTTCACTCATTCCCTTTTTATTTTCATCTTTTCAAGACTCACTACATATGAGATGGTTACAAGAAAAATAGTTGAGGAAACTATGTAGTTATATTACGTTGGGATTGCTTCAATTGTAAAGAATGTTCTTCATAATAATATAAGCATCGGTTGTTACTTTCTGTGACTGAATTAAGATGAGTTGAGGGTTGAAATGATGATGATGACAGTTTTATATTATTAAAATTTAAGGTGCTACATTAAACTGTGGTTTATTTATTTGTTTATGGTTTTATTTTATTTTGAGAGTTTTTATTTAAGTCCCGGACAAATTACTTTGATGATTTATTTTTATTTTCTAATCTTCATTTTATTTAATAAAAACTATTAACCCCTGCCTAGGGCTGTTACACCAAGTCTAAAATCCCGAGTTCACCTTGGGATTGTTCTCTTGGGACTTCAATGCTATTACTACAATGAAGATTCTCTGATCCAAATTCGCATGATTCTTGCTTTGTAACAGGAATTCTTTGCAATCTCTTCGCCCAAAATTTTTTTTTACCGTTGAGGTTATTACTTCTGCAATAAATCCCCCAACTCCAAACCAGGTATAGGTGCTTGATCATTTTTCTCTCATATGCTGGAAACCCACCTCATCTCTCTTTAGCTCTCTGTGTCTGACAATCATTAGTCCTGCCAGTGAGAAATTGTGCCCTAGACTCGCTCATCTTTTTCGTCGATCTAGATCGTGTAATGCCTCCTTACGGACGTCATAATAATCGTTACTTTCATTCTTGTTGTCATTATTTATAAGATAAACTATTTAAATTTAAACACAATTTGATAAACATATCCCAAGATCCATGCATACAATTTTTTTTTTGAAAATATTTCAAATCCTTTTTTTTTCATAGTTTATTAATGCCAAATCAACAAAACCATAATTCAAATAAAATTTCAAAACAAACTTTAAAATATGTTGTTCAGTAGACCGAACTTCTGCAAAATCAAAATAAATCTAAAACAAGTCTTTTTACTTAATAGTGTGGAAATCAAAATAAAATCAATAACAAAATTATTGTTCAAGTAATTAAATTTTTTTTTGGCATGATTCCGTTTCCAATCTAACACTCCTAGTACACACGCCCACCTCCGTCCTCCACCTACACCATACGCCTTTTACTTTTATCTACAACATGATTATAAACTAAGTAAGCAAAAGCTTAGTAAGTACACTTTCCTATCTCACAACATAAAACATTTCATGAACACCTTTATGAAACATCATAATCATAATCATCATTAACATAATAGTGCACTTGGCACAGTTTTATATAGAACATATCTTTTATTATCGTTATCCATATTAAAGACTTCATTCATTTTATCTTTGGGGGCCCAAGTGTTGCACCATTAACATCATCATCGTAGGCGCACCGTCATGAGAGGAGAGGGGTAGCTAATCCCAAATCAAACAAGACAAGTCCAACCTTTGGGACATCATAAACATAGGGTGTGCAATACTTAATTAAGTGATACATATATAGATATACTTTTAACATAGCTCATCATTGAAACATTCGTTAAACTTTCTTGTTACAACAAGAGTTTTCATGAGATAACAACATGTAAAAACAAACTTAAAAATTATCATAAAACATATTCTCAAAACCTTTTTGTAAACTTTTATCATGTTGCAAGTGAGAATGTATTTACTTGACTTACTTACTTAAACCTCATATTAGATTACGTCACCGTAGTCTCGATGTGCTCACTTCTCGGTATGTTCATGTCATACATCCATATACAAATAAAAATAAATTTCATTCTTATGGAATCATTCAAAACCATATGACATTATTCATACTTCCGTCTCAAGAATTACCAAAACACACATACACTT
Source organism: Artocarpus hirsutus (assembly GCA_946598075.1). NCBI lineage: Eukaryota > Viridiplantae > Streptophyta > Magnoliopsida > Rosales > Moraceae > Artocarpus > Artocarpus hirsutus. The sequence continues at coordinate 10,553 of CAMOHE010049001.1, read as the reverse complement.
TACTAACTTATAAATATTCATGCAAAAATTGTAATACTAATACCTACTTGACCCTTATATATTCATAATTCAACAACTCACAATTTACATACAATTAAAGCATGAGACTCTAGAGGGACAAAGCTAACATATAAACATAATATCATGATTTTTCGTTAGTCATAAAAATTCCATTTGAAAACCAAAACAAGTCACACACTTCATAGCATAAAATCTGCCAACAATAGCTGGGCAGTGAACAATCCTATCTAACATTCATATAATAAAATATCTATTTCACAAAATAGTTTCACAAAAATCATGTATCTAAGAGACACCTAAAACTATAACATATCCAAAAATTAGCTTCAAATAAATTTTCAACAATTTAAAACATGCATTAGAATTCAAAGACAAAATAAACCTTAAACACATAGGGCAGTGAGCAACACATGTTTATCATAATCAAATAATTAAAATAAAATTTCTTTGACGCTGAAATTTTCATTACAACCTATAAACATCTCATACTATCATTGAACATCACCATGTCATGCAATAACATCAAGAAACACAAAATCATAATTTATGAATTTAGGGCATAAATCCCAACTGTAGGCAGAATGACCTTTATTCACTTAAAAATTCATAATAATTTCATCTTAACAATAAATTAGTTAAAATTAGTGGCATTAGAAACTAGACTTAGAAACAAAGAATTTGATATATTACACGTATATTTTGACAATAATTTACATAAAGAAAAACTCCTTGAAATTCAATCTAAATTTTGAGTCAATGTAAAACTGCACAGCTTTTATGGTCAATTTTGAAAAATCATAACTATTTAATGAAAACTCCAATTCAAGCGATTCAAAAGCCAAAAGAAAGTCAAGATGTCTAGTATTTGAAAAAAATATAAGAAAAATATAAACAGAGCAATACAGAATCAAAAATTACTAAAACATGACTGTTGTTAGGTTTTTGTATGAAAAGTGGGCTTAAGTAATAAAAAAAAATTCGATTCCAATTTATAACCCAATAAAACCTCAATTAAAATTGTGAACACATAATTAATATGATACTAATTGATAATAAAATATACCCATAAAGATCTACATAACAAAATATGAAAATATATAATATCTCCAATCTAGGGTTTAATGATAAGTTAATCAAAACAACCAAATCATCAACTCTTTTCAATCGTCAATTGACATGAAATACATACAATAAAAGAATCCATGTGATGATAATAATAATTCTAAGACTAACAATATACACCAAAACATCAAACAAATATGTTAAATAATTGATACACTTACTAAGATGAATGAAATTAGGAAGATTAGAAATCTTGATAAAGCCAAAGAAAACCAAGCATGAAACCAATCAATGAGGAAGGAATGAAGTGTGATCTAGGATTACTAACAAGAGGCCTTTATATAGATTTTATGTGGAGACTAAAACCTTGATCGTAATCTAATTCAGTGTCCTTTTTTTTCTCTATTTTTTCTTTTTTTTCCTTTTATTTTCTTTTCTCACGGCTACTATCGTTTATTCATATCACATAATATATATATAATATAATATATAATAATATAATATAATATAAACGTTAAGGGTTATATATAATATAATATATTATATTATATTATAATATATTAAAATATAATATAATTAAAATATATGTAACGCCCCTAAGTGGGGGTTAATAGTTTTTATTAAATAAAATAAAGATTAGAAAATAAATATAAATCATCAAAGTAATTTGCCCGGGACTTAAATAAAAACTCTCAAATTAAAATAAAAACATAAACAAATAAATAACCACAGTTTAATGTAGCATCTTAAATTTTAATAATATACAACTGTCATCATCATCATTTCAACCCTCAACAAATCTTAATACAGTCATAGAAAGTAACAATGGATGCTTACATTATCATGAAGATCATTCTTTGCATTCAAAGCCATCCCAATGTAATATAGCTACCTAGCTTCTCCAACTATTTTTCTTGTAGCCACCTCATACTTAGCGAGTCCTGAAAAGATGAACATATCAAGGAATGAGCGACAACATGCTCAATAGGGAAAACCATTACTCACCTTAAGGTTTTATTCATTACCACATTAAAACTGCATGGTTAGTTAATTTACATCATATACCAGATTATGAGGTTTATTATGATCATATCTTGTGGATACCATAGTTAACCATTACCAGTTTTCACACTTATACATACATATAAATATTATAATTCATCATTATTATTAGGTATCAACATTAAATAAGTAACATTTCACTTATCGAAACCCAAATGGGCGAGCTTGGCCACCCTCCAAACATTCCGAGGGTATTCCGGTAAAGGGACATCAAGCCCCGAGTCCTCACCAAGTTGATTCCTGTACAGACTTTCGACCCAAGGAAGCGTCATCACCTTCCCCCTATTTTACCTTTTAGGGTATTCTTGCCCAAGGACGTAACCGTCGCCCTCTTCACGTTTCACCATTTTCTCAATATTTAATCATCATTTAAAGAGTCAATCTTCCTAACCATGCTTCTCAACTTATAACAACGTATGTTAATTCATTATGTTCCTCGTTAATCAATACAAGGCGAGTTCATGTCATAGTTCCATATGTGATTCTCATATAATAGCAGTTCAATATAGATACATATATCTTGTGGTAAAATAATCAATTTAAATTCCATAAAAACCTCACAAAAGATGAGTAATAGAATCCCTACCTTCCAAGCTTCTCAACAATCTTTTAATCTCCGAATTTAATTAACGTAAGCTCCACACACCCTTGATCCTAGGTGTGCATAAGGACAATTAAAACTAAAGCATAACATATAATCACATCCATAAATGAATTAAGTATAAATCTATATATTTTAGTTTCTAATAAGATTCATAAATCACTTAGGATGGTCTTGGAAAGGTTGCAAGACAATAAGGGATTAGAAGGTTAACAAAGTTGGGTTCACTATCTACAATTAGCACATGGGTTATTGGGTGGTTTACTTAAGGTAGACGGGTGGTATACTGCCACTGGTAGGTTTACTAGTTTCCAACCCGAGAATTGAAAAATTCATAGAAAATAAAATATAACTCCGATTTAGGCTCATGATACTCGTTGGCAAGCTTAGGATGTCTACTTTTAAAATATGTAAACCAATTCACAAAATTCATTTTCATCTAATCCCAGAATTTCAAGAAAGAGCTACTGCCCATAGAGATAATACAAGGTTTATGGAATGTTAAGTTTTTCTTAAATCCAAAGCATATTATTCTCATTTAAAATTCCAAAACCATTCCAAAATAGGCAGCATGCATTATATAATCATAATAAATATATTCTCATGAGTTTTATACCAAAATCATCATAAAACTATATCTCTAGCCTTTCTTGCAAATAATGAGGAAAACATGCATTAAATATGAAGAAAATACATACTAAAGCCAAGTTTGAATTAAAGAAAACCTACCTCAAAACTCCTTTGAAAAACACCAAAGTTCGGGTTAAAACTCAAGCTTGTATTGACTCCAAAACGACTTCAAACGTGGCTAGAAATTATAGTTGTCGTGGTTGCAAAGAGAGCTTTATGCCTTGTGTCTTTAATTGAAAATTGAAGTGAGAAAGGAGAGAATGAGAAACTAGAGAAGAGAGTGGTGATGGTTGAATAAATAGGCATCAAAATAATTGAGGAGCGGGAGATAATTAAATTAGTATTAAAAGAAAATATTATCATGTCTCCCATGGAGACTTTTAGCAAATAATGTTAACATAATTGAGGGGACAAATGGGGTAAGTTGTAGAAGAAGAGGAAGGAAGCATTAAAAAGGTGGTTGAGAAAACATATCGATGTCTCCTGATAGTTGAGGTGAATTAATTCTATGTCTCCAAATGATAATGATGCTATTTAATTGAGCATTGATGTAGTGGGACAAGGTTGGTAGAGGTGAGTGATAGGTAGATTTAAAATATTTACTACGGAGACTTAGCAAAAATACTAAAGTGACATATTTATTCATATGATTTTTCAAAAATCATACTCGTTAAAATAACGGGTGTTTCTATGCCTAAAGACAATGACCATATTCCCTAAAGACAATGACAATTTATAGAAGTAATTCAAAGGAATACGATATGAAGAATCTCTAATCCCAATTATATATCCACTCTCACAATTTACCAAAAAGGCAAATAAAATAAAAAATAAAAAAAGAGAAGAAGAAGAGGAAGTGATCTAAAAGAAAATTGTTGGTGAAAATAAAAAATAGTAATGAAGTAGGTACGCGATGAAGTCCAAAGGGCAACAAAAAACACAAGATTGAAGCAAAAGACAAGCTAAAAATAAAAAGTAAATGGTAATACTATTTTTTGGGAAATAACAAAGTAAACTGAAAGCAATTATAGTTAATGGAGAGCAAACTATAATGATGAGGAATAAAGTGCACAGATGTTAGTTTTGAACACCAGTAGAACAGATCAAAGACTTGAACGGAAGATGACTTTGAAGTTTGATCACAAAAATTATAGTAATAATAATATATTGGGAAGGAAGTTTGAGTGTGAATAGAAGAAAGGGGGAAAATTTGAGGGTAAAAACCGTGAAATCAATTGTTTAGTTTAGGGTAAAATAAAAGGGCTTGGGGAGGGGTTTAGATTAGGATTTTTTTTTTTTTAAAGAATTAGACGGGCGGGTTCGGTTTGAACCCGCCCCTTAAAATTTTAAATCGTAGTCGCCTGCCAACATATGCGGGCAGGCGGGTTGAACCCGCCAATGGGGCGGTTATTGACATAGACCCCTTTTTTGCGGGTGGGTCAAGCGTGGGCGAGGGCGGCCGGCGGTTGCAGGGCGGTTTTTGTGCAGCCCTAGTTTGACCATTAAAATAGTCCATTAGCAATTAAAATGAAAGGCTGGGGTTAGTTTAATGAAAGGGTAAATTGCTAGATTAATCCCCAGCCTTTCACACAAGTGAGATTTTAATCTCTAATATTTTTTTTTAATTTTTTGGTCCCCAATCTTTTATTTTAGTTACCGAGAGACTATTTTAATTAACCCCCGTTAACTTTGTTGTCATATGAGCTACAAATGATGTCCTTAGTAAGGGCATTTTAATAAATACAATATTTTTAAAGAAATTAAAATTAAAATGTAAAAAAAAGAATAAAAAGCCAACAAGAGGTCTTTGTCTTGATATGGCTCTTAATAAGGAAGCTCTTGATTTGGGCTCTCGACAAGGAGGGGCCCAACAAGGTAAGGACAATAAGGTAGGGGAATGCAACGGAGTAGGGGGACACAATGGGAATGGGTGCAAAGGGATCGGGGTTACAGGAGGTCCAATGGACGCGTCGTGTTTGATGGTTGCGTCAGGGTTGTAGGGCGGCGGGTGGGCTGGGTGCAACAGAGAGGTGGCTCGATGGTGATAGGGTGGCGAGTGAGGGTTAGGCTAGATGCCATCTTTTGCGGTGGGGGCCCCAACATGGTTTGGGAGCTCCGGGAGGGCCGGCAGCATCTGGGGGGTCAACTGCTCGGAGGGAAGGCGATGGGCAGGGGTGGGCCTAATGAGAGAAGAGAAGAAGAGAAGCGGAGTGAGAAAGAAAACGAGGAAAATTTGGAAAATGTGATTTTTATTTTTTGCTAATTTTGAATTATTTTGCCATAAAAATCAAAATAATGGTTGTGATTTGATGTTTTTAAATCAATGGTTTTGATTTACCTTTAATTTTTTAATGTATTCATTATTTTGAAGAATAATTTAGTAATTTTAATTACAAAAATCATATTTAACCATTTTTACAGTCAAACTTAACAGTTCGACTGTTAAAATGGTCCATCAGCAACTAAAATAAAAGAATGGGATCAAAAAATAATAAAAAAAAGTTTGAGACCAAATTCTTACTTTTGTGAAAGGTTGAGAACTAATCTAGGAATTTTCCCTTAATAAAAAAAATGTTAGGGACCAATGTAATATTTTTGTAAAAGGTTAAGAATTATCGTGGCAATTTATCATTGTTTTTAATTGATCTTATTAAATGAGCTTACAGGAGTTTATACTTCTGAGTTTTTTTTGTTTTACGAAAATTGTTAAATTTTTGTTTTTGTTACGAATAAATTAGTCTAATAGTCATTTGTTGATTATCATAAAATTTTCGTTGTTTGATTTCATTGGGTGCAATGTTGAACATTATCTTATAGTTCCATTGCATATCGTATGCAAACATTCCATAATGTAAGACATTTTTTAAGGGTGTAATAATAAAGACATAGATGTTTACCATTGTCATAAATTTTTAGTTCTAGCTTCTTTATATTCGCATTTTGAGCCATTATGATACCCTTTTTTATCGATTTTATGTGCGAATTTCTTAAGTCGTCTTTTTGAGTCTACTACCTTGTTTTGTTTATGGTCTACCAATTCTCTAAAACACCATACGAGTGTGCTTTTTTGTTATGACGTAAATCATATGTGTATATATATATATATATATATATATATATATATTTAATTCTTTATAATGATGATAGTAGTATACCTAAAAACATAAATAAATAAATAGATAATGATGACAGTATATCCGTATGGGAAGAAAACAAAGGGGAAGAAACGCGGCGAGGGGAAATTATTTTCGAGATAAACTAGTAGAAATAACATGTAAACAAGCTTTTGAAATGTCAAACAGAATTAAACGTGAAAGAGATGGAGTCCCAAATAAAGAACGTGCCTATAATTTACGAAAAAGATCAAAAAAAGCAACGATGAATTAATTTTTTTTAAAAAATAATAATAATGTCAGAAAAAAGCAGATAAATTTAAAAATGGCGTCCCAAAATTAGGCTGTTGATGTAATTAATTGGCAAGGATTTGCAATCTATGACTCTTATCCCTTTGGAGTAAAGATGCACTTGCAATATGTTCAAAATGACAATATTAAAGTCTAAATTTCTCTAAGCAAATGTAAAGTGAGGTTCCTCTTTTGACATGGTGGGAATTGAGAAAACAATGTTGCAGTCAAATTAAGTTTGTTAATAAGTAGATGAAAAGGAATGATATTGAAAAACGTACAAACATACAAAAACACATAAACCAGTCGTTGTGGGCAATGCATGGATGAGGAAGAAACGGGGGTTTGTCTGTTGGTTGTCGAGGTAGAGAACTTTTGTTATTAAACTTACTTGACTGGTTAATTGTCCTATTAGCATTAACATTAACATAGCTATAAACACTACTCGAACAACTTGTGCTTTTTTTAGTTGGCTTAAAACCGTAGTGTTTTCTACTCTAGTTAGTTGCCGATTTATATGTATGCATCACATTACATGATGCTAGAGGTTGGGTTTAAAGTTCAAATCTACACTAAACTAAGCTCCAAAACGAGTAGCATGAATACGTGTGCAGAGTTTGCATCAATGGCGGTGACTTTGTAGGTGGTGTCAATACAACCATAATTTTAATATCGAGATCTTCCACCCCATTTTTTTTTTTTTTAAAAAAAAGAGATTCTTAAAGAGAGTTTGCGTGATGGCTCTTAAAATGCATCGTTCACGTGCAGCGCGGCCTAGCTAGCCATGCGAAAACTCCATAGACAAGAGGTGTAGCAGAGGGTATAAATCTATAAATTTAAAATTGGCCTGTCGAGTCATATACATATATATATATATATATAACTTTCAACTTGTGCATAATTTGACTCTTTACCCCCAAAGCCTCTGTTCATTCACGTGTTAATGCAGTGTAGTAAAGAAATAGCCCCCACTAAACAACCTTCCTGCTTAAACCTGCCCCTGTAATTAAGTTTAGTTGACTGCTCAAATGGCCAGATCAGCAACGACATATGAAAAGAATAAGTCAAATGTTGTAGGTGATAAAACAAACTTGAAAAAAAAAACAGTAGAAAAGTAAGCAAGGAAATAGGTTGAAGATGTGCTTAACTGAAAAAAAAAATGTATTCATATGTTTTCAAATTTCAAGTGTTATTACTTAAATGTGTTTTTAAAGGAAAAAAAAAAAATGGAACAAAAGAGACAACTAAAACCTATTTAAATAAGGTTCTTTGCAGTAGTATGGTCAAACGCAATGCATGGGAAATGGAAAAAGGTTTCCTCTTCTCCCATGGCTAACATAGGAAAGAAAAAGTACACATTCCAAAAATAAAATTTATCAGAAACTTTGTATAACACCCATGTAAACTAATTCTACGGATCCCAAATTTGAGTTGTCATGATACCAACAGCACTTAAATATTAATATGACGAACGAAAAGAAAAAAAAAAAAATGAGAGCAGTAGACCGTGCATGAACGTTTGAGTGGTCAAAATCCAATTATTAATATTCATCACTTGTCAATTATCATGCACTACAGTTGCTCCAAGCTATCATGTTAATTAGTTGGGATGATCATCATATAACGAAGACCATATTCATGTTGCAGCAATTTGATCCATTCCTAGCGTCGGCGGTCGGTATCTAAAAGCTTTTTTAGAGTCAACGCAACGCATTTTTATCACACGAACTCAACTTGCCTGCTGCGACTCTGACTTATAACAACATTGATACAAATATTAATACGTACATATCTATCTTCTCTTTTTGCAATTCAAATTAGCATTGACAGACATGCAAAAAAACATGCATGCTAATAATGGAAACCAATAATAGCTTCTCCAATCCAAACCCATATCCATTTTTAATCTTTGCCCAATTATATCGTGTGGGTTCCTTCTTCATCTTCTTCTCATGTACTGCTATAGCACTCCTTCCTATTCTTACCTCCTCATGTCCTATCTCCATTCACTCCATTCTCCCTAACTTAACAGGAGATTATGAAATCTCCAATTTCGGGCTTTCGAAGCTGCTAAGCCCTGAAGAATCCAGTCTCTTCACGACAATGAGAAGCACCAGAGGATATCTAGCTCCCGAATGGCTGACATGCTCCTCAATCTCCGAAGGCCGATGTGTACGGCTACGGAATGGTGTTGTTAGAAATTGTGAGGGGAAAGAAGAATAGCTCGGTGCAAATGTGCAGCCAAAACAACAATAGCAGTAGCACAAGAACATCTTCATCGTTTTCATCTTCGGGCGTCGTGTATTTTCCACTGCTTGCGCTCGAAATGCATGAGCAGGGGAGGTATTGGAGCTGGCGGATTCAAGATTGGAGGGAAGAGTAGAGGAGGATGAGGTGGAGAAGTTGGTGAAGATTGCGTGGTGTTGCGTGCAGGAAGACCCTGCGCTGAGGCCGAGCATGCCTAATGTGGTTGGCATGTTGGAAGGCGGATTGCCTTTGGCTGACCCAAGGATTCAGTCACTGAAATTTCTGAGATTCTACAGCCGGAGATTCATGGAGGCATCGCAGCAGAATCATGATGATCATGATCAAGTGTTTGTGATGTGGAAGAGTGGTGATGGAACCAATAGTACTGCTACATGCAACTCCTTGTCTTGCCTCTCTGTGCATCACAAGAATACCCTTTTCCTACCCATCTTTAGATACAATATATGTATTTCCCTCAAGTGCAATCTTTAGACCATTCATATATAAAAGACTAGCAGATACAAGATTTTTCCTAATATCCGGAACATGGAAGACATTGTTTAAGGTCGCTTTCTTCCCAGAAGTAAAGTTGATCTCCACTATTCCTTTCTTGGCAACTACCGCTGCGTTGTGATTCCCTATGAGAACTATTGGTCTTTTTTTCTCCACTGCATATGATAAGAATGTACTCTTATCATTGCATGAATGGTGGCATCAAAATCGAGCCATCAATCGCAAGACTTTGTTATAGCCATGTTAGGTTTGGTAATTATGCCAATTTGCATCTCCGAGACCAAAGCACAAATCTCTTCAGATTACTCTTCAATAACATTGGCTTTGTTGGAGTTCACTTTTTCTCTTTTCTTTTGTACCTGCACTCACTTTGACGATGGCCCTTTTTCTTGCAAAAGAAACAATTTTCGGTAAACTTTTTTGAGTCATTACCAGATCTTTTACATTTATTGTCATTGTTGTTCTTGAAGTTCTTTGAGAACTTGCTAGCTTCAGCGACATTAATTTTAGAGGAATCCATAATCTTTCCCTTGGGATCATGAGACCTAGTCTCTTCTTCGATCCTCAAGTGTTTTTGAAGTTTCGTCAAAGTTATGTCATCTCTATGATGAAAGAGTTTCTTTCTATAACCATTCCAACTTTGAGGCAATTTAGCAATAATAGCTCCCACTTAAAATGATTCAGAAATCTCTAGCTTTAACTCTTTGAGTTTTGTAACAATGTCTTGCAATTCATGAATTTGATCTGAAATGGACTTAATGTCAACTATAACAAATTCTAAAAATTTAAATTTTAAAAATTTCAGGATGAGGAATTTGTCCGTACCTTCTTTTTCGATCTTGTAGTTGTACTCTAGAGCATCTCATATTTTCACCGGAGATTTTATGTTGTGGTAGAGATCATTGAGACGATCAAAAAGGGTGTTGAGAATGTGTCTCCAACACATGACTTCATCATATTCTCTTTTCTTCCTAGCAGCCTTCACTTCATCGAAATTGTCCTTCTTTGGCTTC